>PVIA01005621.1:0-111637 GCA_004024845.1 Tonatia bakeri
CTCTTATCGTAGCCTGCATTTGTTCATCTAATTTATGTCCAAAGTCAACCAATTCTGTGAGCTTCCTGATCAACAGTGCTTTGAACTGTGCATCTGGTAATTCGGCAATTTCTTGGTCACTTAAAAAAATTGGTTCTGGGGCTTTCAAATATGTTTGAGCCATCTTTTTAATTTTCCTTTGGTTTGGATGCGGCTGTTCCGTAAGGGCGGCAGCGCCTTAGGTGTTCACGGGGCGGGGCATCGCAGTTGCTGGGTCCTGACCTTGTATGTGGGGGCGGGGTCTGAGAGGGAACAATGGCGCCTGCTCTGCTCTCTCTAGGACTTCCGTCCCCTCCAGGGCCTCCCACAAGCTAACTGGGCCCTTGCTGTGCTGGCTCCCGGGCGGTTGGCTGGTGTACTTTCTCGGACTCTGTGGGCTTCCCCGAGAAGTCTTCTGTGAGGCTGAGAGAGTCTCCAGGCCTCAGTTCCCAGATGGGGCTCTTAAGCTTTGAAACGCAGCGGTGCTGCCCGTTTTCACTTTGTGTGCAAACGTGTGGCTGCGGACAGCCAGCTGCCCTGCGCCCCTCACTGGGTCTGCTAGTCACCTCCGCGCTTCCGCGCCCAGGGTCCGCCACCGGTCCGTCCGCTGCCGTCTGCGCCCTGCGCGCCCGCGCCTGCCAGCCAGCGCCTCTTCCCGCCGGGACCCCTCGACCCCACTTCGCAGGCCTCCCGACTCCGCCGCTCCTTACCGGTCTGGATGTACTGGAGCCCGACTTCTGTTCAATTAATTTCTCTCTGTTCTGGTTGTCAATTGTTTCTCAATCTTTGTTGTCTTCAGTCTTGGTTGCGCGAGAAAGCACAATGCGACTGCCTATGCCTCCATCTTGGCCGGAACTCCCTGACAATCTCTTTATGGTCCATTTGAAGGATCTTCTTTTCCTAAGTATGTCTTAAATACTGTCATTCTTCATAGTTCTTTGTATTCTTGGGTTTATTCTTTATGATATAGGCTATATTAAATGAGTAATACTTATACTTTATTTTATTAAACAAAGACAACAGAACTACCAGATCAGCATCGTACAATAATCAGTATTACTCCAGTAAGTGAATCTCTACATTTTCAGGCCCTCCAATGAACAAATGGAAACCAGAGGTAGGCAGGAGCAATCATATTAACAATAGTAATAATGTGGAATGTAAAGTCAAAAGCACTAAACAGAATAAGGAGGGATATCATATAATGATAAAAGGTACTATTTATGGGGATACAAAAGTCTTAATACTGTATACACAAAGCTAAATACGTAAGTCAAAATTATTAGAACTATGTGGAGAAAGATACAGTTGTGATCAGTGATTGCAAACCACCTCATTCATTGTTAGATCTAAGAGATAAAACACAAGAAAGGACATAGAGGAACCTGAATAATACATAATAAATAATAAACTGGCTTGTACTTACACACAGCATATTTATTTTCTTCAAAGCAATCACAAAGAAAAGCTTAACAATTTTATAGGCTATATTTTTTTCATAATCCAATAAAATTAGAAATAATAAATAGTTATCATGAAAAATCTTAAGTACTTATAAATTATTAAATATAATCCTTTTGCCAAAGAGGAAACCAAAAGGAAAGTTACAAATTATGTAGAAATAATAAAAAAGTAAACTTCATACCAAAGCTAATAGATCAGTGGGAAAGATAAACTCAGAGGAAAATTTTATCATTGTTTAAAAAAGAAATTAAAAACACTTTAGTTTTTGTTACAGTAATAAAAAAGACAAATACCATATGATCTCACCTTTAACAGGAACCTAAACAACAAAACAAACAAACAAGCAAAATATAACCAAAGACCCTGAAATAGAGAACAGGCTGACAGTGACCAGAGGGGAGAGGGGAGGGAATTTCAGGGGAAAAGGGGAAGGGTTTACAGAAACAAGTATAAAGGACACATGGACAAAAACTAGGGGGGGTGGAAATGGGAGGGAGGTGTGGAGCACTGTGGGGGTGGGCTGGGACGGAGTAAAAGGCAGAAAACTGTACTTGAACAACAATTAAAATTTTTAAAAATGTTATAAAAAAAGAAAGAAAGCAACCATGGTGTTTGGAAAGTAACTAATTCACTTGATTGCCTAAGGAAAACTATGATTATAATAAATTCAGATGACAAATGAAAAAAAAAGAAAATAGATATAACAAAAGTGTATTAGGATGATAAAATTTATAAAGATAGGAGATCTAAGATGGCAGAGGAGTAAGTGGAAGCTACACTAACCTCTTCTGAGGACCATTTTGGGATTACAACTAAATTGTAGAGAAATCATCCTGAATAACCAACTGAACACTAGCTGGAGAGAAGCCTTATAACCACCAACAGAGAGAAGGAACCACTTCACCAAAACAAGACTGACAGAGAGTGCATAGGAAACATGAGTGGGCTGGCTGTCCTCCAACGGGCAGCAGCTGAAGTTCCAGAGGGATATTTCAACAGCCAAAGGGTTTCCCCTGAGAAGTGTGGGTTAGAGAGGGGAAGGGAAGGAATAAGAGAGGGCAAGAAGCATCAATATGCGGTTGCCTCTTGCATGGCCCCCACTTGGGACCTGGCCTGCAACCCAGGCGTGTGCCCTGACTAGGAATCAAACCTGTGACCCTTTGCTTCACAGGCCTGCACTCAATCCACTGAGCTACACCAGCCGAGAATTATTTCAAAAATTTGTGTAGAACCACAAAAGGCCCCACATAGCAATAGCAATCCTGAGAAAGAAGAATAAAATTGGAGGAATCCTGCCACCTAATATCAAACTATGTTGTAAGGCCATAGTAATCAAAACAGCATAGTACTGCCATAAAAACAGACACACAGATCAATGGAACAGAATAGAGAGCCCAGGTCCAGCAACCCACAGAATGGGAGAAAATATTCACTGATACATCAGATAAGGGGTTTATACCCCAAATCTGTAAAGAACTTACAAAACTCAACACCAAAAGCAAACGACCCAATTAAAAACAATGGACAAAGGATCTGAATAGATACTTATCCATAGAGGATGTACAGATGGCTAATAGGCATATGAAAAGATGTTCAACATTACTATTACTAATCATCAGAGAAATGCATAGTAAAACCATGATCACATACCATCTCACACCTGTCAGAATGGCCATCATCAATAAATCAACAAACAGCAAGTGCTGGCGAGGATGTGGGAAAAGGGAACCCTTTTGCAATGTTTTGTGGGAATGCAAATTGGTGCAGCCACTGTGGGAAGCAGTATGGAGACACCTCAAAAAATTAAAAGTGGATCTCCTTTTTCGACCCAGCTGTTCTCCCTTCTGGGAGTATATCCAAAGGATCACAAAACACTCACTTGAAAGAACATAAGTCCTCTTATGTTCATTGAAGAGTTACTTACAATCACCAAGATACGGAAGCAGCCCAAGTGTCCATCAGTAGATGAATGGGTAAAACAACTATGGGACATTTACACAATGGAATACTACTTGACTGTAAAAAAGAAAATTGTACCCTTTGCAACAGTATTGATGAATCTGGAGAACATATGCTAAGTGAAATAAGCCTGTCAGAGAGAAACAAATGCCATATGATTTCTTTCACTCATATGTGGAATCCAATGAACAAACTGAACTAAAGGAAAATGGAGACAGACTCATGGATGGAGAGCAGGATTACAACTGTGGGGGAGGGGAGATTAAGAGGTGAAAGGATTGAGCAAAAAGGAAAAAGGACTCATGGACATGGACAACAGTGTGGTGATTGCAGGGGGGAGGGGCGTATAACGGTAATGAACAAAGTACAATAAAAATTTAAAAAATAATATGTAGAAAACCTAAAAAACTCATTAAGATAAAAGCTTAATAAAATTTCAAAAAAGAAATAAATCCAAACTTATTTCCTTTTAAGGTTCAATAAAATGAGCTTGTCTGATTAAAGAGAAAAGAGACTGTAAAAGTATGTAACATAAGGAATAAGAGAGCTGACATAACAGATGTAGGAGAGATTAAAATAGTATAAGGGAATACTTTTGCAATTGTTTGGCTATAACATACTTGAAAATCTAGAGGAAATTGATTATTTTCAAGCAAAATATAAATAACAAATTCATCTCAGAAGAAGCAAAAGCATACTTAGAAAAGTCGCCACATAAGTCTTCAAAAAAGTAAGATCTGCTGAAGCATCATGAGTTTGTGGTTGAACTTTAGCCCTTAAAGAATAGGACATTTCAATTCCAGGCTTTAGGAAAAAAGGAAAGGTGCACAGTTCAGTGTATAAATGATGTAACTTTAATATGAAAGCCCAACAAAGATAGGAATCTGCTAACCAATCTCTTTTATTATAGATGTCAGAATTCTAAATAAAATATTCACATATAAAATCCAGGAATATACTTTAAAATTCCACTACCTGTACAGACTGTTTCTTTTCTGTTGGAGCCATGTCATGTGAAACATCCTTTCTGGGATGATAGTCACAGAGGTGGTATAATGAGAAGTGCATGCATCTTGGATGTGTTTTGGAGGTAGGATTGATAGTACTTGGTATTAGAGGTAAGGGAAAAGATTAATGGTGTTTTGGTTTGTGGATGATGGTGCCATGTATTGTGATGAGAAAGATTGGAAGGGAAATAGTTTTAGTTAAGTTGAATCAAGTTGTGTTTTGACATGTTATGTTTGAGATATGTATTAGACATCCAAGAGACAGGTAGACATGTGAGTCTGAATATTAGGGCTAGAGATAAAATTTTGTGAGTTTTAAATGTGGTAGTTAAAGCCATAAGACTAGATGAACTCATCTTGATAGAGAATAAAAAGGATAATGGTAGGTCCAGAATATTGTGGAGGCTGAATAGAGAAGGTGTGTGTCAAGAATTGAGGAAAAGAAAGCACAAACAATTGATCAGGAATAATACAGCATTGAGCCTTTAAACAATTATCTTGGAAGGTAGAAGATAATACTTCAACCTGTTAAATATTCTTCTTGGTGAAATTTATTTCCAGTCTAAAATTTTGTATTCAGACAAGCTCTCAACCAAATACAAGAGATAAACGTTTTCAGACGCCCAAAATCTAAAAAAAATTCCTACTGTGCACCTTTGCTCAGCAAGCACCTGCAGGGTGTGCTCCAGCAAAATAGAAATGAACTAAAAAAGAGGAACACATGGGATTCAAGGAAACAAAAGGCCATACTTAAGTGAGAGGTGGAAGTCCCAATATAACAACAATTGAAGTCTCAGGGTGACATTTATACAGCAGGCAGTTTAGATTGGAGCAGAAGGATATAGAGCCCCAGGAGAGATATGTTCAGGAAAAAATGAAAATCACAGATTATTTGCTACTAACGTTTATTGTTTACTCTGAGCCAGATACTGTTCATTCTAACTATTTTACACATAAGTCATTTAATCTTTCTACTTGGGATAGCTATTATTTCCACTAGATCTAAGCCCCATGAAGGCAGATATTTTCATCTGTTTTATATATTCCAAACACCAAGAATAGTAACGGGTACTTGGTAGATATTTAATGGATTTTTGTTGAATGAATGCAGGAATGTACAATGCACATTTTACATATGGAGCAACTGAGATACAGAGATTCTAATGTTTGTCCAACTTTGTGTAGTTGTTAAGTGGTTGAAGTGGGATGTGAACCCAGGCAGTCTTGCTGTGTAGTAGGAGCTCTTAACCTCTATATTAGGTATATATATAATATTTCAAAGATGAGAGGGGGTGGGAAGTATTGTATCAGAGTGTTATACCTTCCAGAAGAAATCGATAACATCTAACATTTATAAATTAAGACATAGTAGTATAAACATCTTAAAGATAATAGAATTAAATACCATAAGGAAAAGAGTGGCTACTTTAAGAAAGGGGAACTGGTGACTGATGTTTTAGTTTTAGATCTTTTTGTACTATTTGGCTTTTTACAATCTATAGCACAGATAAAAATTAAATGTGTATTTGTCAAATGGTGAATATGGAATAAATATGAGCTTTTAGAGACAAGAACCATGTCTTAGAATTATCATTAAAGTGTATGCAGAATAGAGTGTTACATGACTTGGTAGAGGAGATGAAAAAGATGTAGAAGATAAGGACAATAAACTTAACCACTAGTTTTGCATATAGGCTCCTAGTCCTACCATTAATTAACTGTAGGACCTTAAGCAAAATATTTGTTTTCTCTGAGGCTCAGTTTTGTCATCCATAAAATGAGAATTTATAATACTTCAAATGGTGGTTATGAACATTAAATGATATTTAAGATTGTGAAAACACCTAATTGAGCCTAGTTAGAATAGATGCCTGATAGGGATTGTTTCTGTTTCTTTCTATATATTCTCTTATTTATGTAAAATAGTTCCTATATGACATTATTTTTCTCATAACTCTAATAACTCATTCTATAGAGCAGATAAGTAAACCATTGTTTATCCCCATTTTACAAATAAGGAAAGAGGTTAAGTTATGTAATCAAGGTTATACAGATAGTTATACTTACGCCCTTTTGACCCACTACCATGGAGAAAACTAGTTTTTTCTCTAAAACTATTAAAATAGTTTAGAATAAAATGTATTCACTCAAGTCAGTTTGTTTATAGGAAAGTGCTACTAGTGAATTCTTTCTGTAGAGTTTCAAATTTTTCTTAGTGAGGAATTTAAAATTGGAATTATCTGTAAAACCTAAGCTGAGACATTTAGTTTGTAATGATAACTGAATTTTATATAGAAAATAGCCAGTGGCCTCTTTTGGGCTTTGTTTTGTGATTCCTTCCTGTTACCTGTTACTTGTTCATAAGCATAAACATTGTGTCAAAGACTGTATCCTGACTAGATGTTTAAATGGTAGATTCATCATTCTCCTAAATAGACTGATTTATAAATCCCATTTTAGATTTGATGTGAAGTCTCCTCAGTCTTCAGAGACGGAAGTTACTGGTGGAATGAACTGGTCATGGAGTCCCATTTCTATTGAGCCTTTTGTCTACAAGGTAAAATTTGTGATGTATCATCACCTCACTTTTTTATTTTACTTTTTTTGGCATATGTGAATAATAGTATAGAAATTTGTAGAAAGGAAGAGGGCAGAGCAAGAAATGTTTTCTTTTTAAACTGTTTAATGTATTGTAGACATATTAAGCTGTTTCATAAATTAAAATGAAAATTCAAATTTAGGGCTTCTATAAGGTCTATAGTTATCTCCCCATCACAGAATCTTCACTCCTACTTTTTTTGCTCCACATTTATTGAGCACTTCTTCAGCACCAGGGACTGTGCTGAGAGATAAAGATATTGCAGCTGTATTGCAGAAAGTCATGCCATCAAATGGAGGCATTGAATATTATAAGTGCTAAGGTGAAATACTATAGAGGGTGTGTTGATTAATTTCACAAAGGAGATGAGGTGACTTGAAAACACTGATTGGCAAATGGGGCATTCTAAGCAGAGGGAGCAGCGTGAGCAGAGTCAGGAAATTCATGGGGTATTCAGAGAGCTATAAGTAGTTTAACATGGCTATAACATAATTTATAATGGGTGCAACAAAAGATAAAGCTAGAGTGTTTAATAGAGACCAAATCTTGTAGAAACTTGTGTAGTAGTTTGGGCTTTATCTTATAAGCAGTCACTTTTATATTTTTGAAAGATTAGTCCAGGAAGAGCATGAAAGATGGATAATAAGGAAATAAGGTATGAATTAGGGAAGTCAGTTAGAAATCTTTTCAAGTTGTTGAAGCAAGATATCTAGAGTGACCTGGTCTAGAATGCTAAAGTAGTGGCAGTAGATTGAAAGATAGATTTTATATAAATACACATACACACACAGATAGAATTGATAGGAGTTGCTAATAGATTGAAGGTTGAAATATGGGTCTCCAGTAAATTGTCTTCAATTTTAAAATTCAAAACTGTCTGGAAATTAGATTTTCTTGAAGTTTTCAACAAACTTTTGGCTGAAAAACTTTATCTGAACTATAATGAGGCTATCGTCATTATTTCACTAAGTGTAAATATTCATACATGAATTTTGGATTTGCATTTTGCTGAAGAAATATTAGTGTGTTTGATTAGAGGGTTCTATTTCAGCTCCCCAGGGGTGTTACTAATATGTTCTTTGTGTAATTTCTAGTTATCTTTCTAAAAAACAAAACATTGTGAATTCCAAAACACATTTGTCTCCAAGGACTTAAAGGATATGGACCATTGGGTCATTGTGAGCATTAAATGAAGCAATACATGTAAACTGCTTAGAATAGTGTCTAGGTCACAGTAAATGCACAATAAATATTAGCCAGCAGTGTGATGGTGGTGATGGTGCCGATGATGATGATGATGATGATAGAGGTTTTGCGCACAGTACTCCCACTCACTAGTATATAAAACAGACCATTAAATTAAAGTTCCTCAGCCCTTGGAGAGGGATATGCATATAGCAAGGCAAGGCGAATAAGCAATCTCCCTAACGATAACAAAGATGCTCTAGTGGAATTGTGAAAATGCTGGGAATACTTCTTCCTTGACAGACTTTTCTAGATCCTTGCTGCACTTTCCTATTTTCAAGCTTTAATGTGCATATGACTCACCTGGGGGTCTTGTTAAAATGCACTAATGTCTAGGATGGGGGTTAAGAGCCTGCATTTCTGGCAAACTACCAGCTGATGTTGATGCCTCTGGTCCATGGATCAGATTTGAGTAGCTAGTGCCCAGTAATAGGGCACATGCTGCAAGAATAGAAATTATTTATGAGACAGTTACCAATTTGGCTCAGATAATATGTATCAAGCCAATATGTATTTGGCTCAGATAATATGTATAAAGAAATTATTTATGAGACACCAATTTGGCTCAGATAATATGTATAAAGAAACCTTTTATAGCAGAATGAGGAGTCAGGGTATAAGAATACTTTGGAAAATATCAGAAAGACTGATATCAAAGATGTATTTTGCCTCTTTGTTCAAGTCTCTTCTGGCCAGTTACTAGCATGTTGGGGTATATCTAAGGTCAAAGCCAACTGCTGTCTCTCATATCACCTGGCAGTACACAAAAAGAGTAAAACAAGGAGTAAACTTGTGACTGTTATAGGCAAGGAAACTAAGTCATGGTTCAAAGCCAGGCATAATTTGACGTTATGCTGATAGCACTAATACTGTATATTACTTTGCTTTTCATCTGTTGTGGTGAAAGCCAAATTATCTTTATTTTTCACATTATCTCATATATCCAAATGATGTCATAACCAAAGACTGGAAGGGAACAGTGAAAAATTAAGAAAGTTTCCCTGGCTGGTGTGGCTACGTGGATTGAGCACTGGACTGGGAACCAAGAGGTTGCAGGTTCGATTCCCAGTCAGAGCAGATGCCTGGGTTGCAGGCCAGGTCCTCACTAGGGGCATGTGAGAGGCAACAACCCATTGATGTTTCTCTCCCTCCCTTCCCCTCTCTCTAAAAAGAACTAACTAAATAAAATCCTTTTTAAAAAGAAAGTTTTATTTGTTGGACATAGTGAGATTATGGTTGAAATGTTTTCTTTCATTTTGTTTACTAATGTTATTATTTTATTTATGCAGTATAAAAAGAAGAATCATAACCCTTTCTTTCTTATCTGAAAGTCGATATTTCTCTTGGGTGTGTAATGTTGTCCAAGCAAATCCCATTCCTTGGGGAAGTTGAGTTCCTTTGAACTGTGCTATGGTTTCTAACACAACATACCAGTAATTAGAAGTACCTAAAACTCCTAAATTTCTCATGCTCAGGGAAAAATCACTGCCCTGGCTATAAAGTACGTACTACATTTTTATCAATATTAAATATATAGAAGAATGTTTTATGTATCTTATAATATTTCTTATTAAATATAAGTAGAAAATGTACTATATAGTAACTGACACTTTGCTTCCAGGTACCACTTCCAGTGGCCTGTCCAGTGACTTCACAGCATGTGCCTATGTACGGAATGGTAAGAAAAAACCTTTTAATATATCAAAAGTGGGAGATTGAGGTGAAACTTCCCATGACTTGCACTAACAGAAAATGAGAAATAAATAATTTAAAATGGAAGGTCATTTATCCTTATCCTTTCCTTGCACTGGAAAAACAAATAGCCCTCTTCTCACAAAGACTCTGTGAGATGGCTAAATGGAATAGAGAAGGGAACCTGAGGAATGGGGAAGAGAAGGGATATGTAGAAGTGGGTTAAGGAAAGCTGTTCCAGAATTAATAGATAATCCAAAATAGGAATAATATGCACATAATAGAGATTCAAATATAACTTACTTTACATTCTTGCTTTACACCAAGAGTTACAAGCTAGTGTTTGTTGCTGGTTTTCTTTCCTTTTGCAAAGTTTGGTTGTTGTTTGATTTTGTTTCGTTTTATTTGCCATCTTGCTGTTAGGGATCACTTCCACTATGCATCAAGCAGGTAAAAAACTAAGTGAAACTTAATAAGGCTGAATTTTTCTTACTATGCAAGACTTTCCAATGGGAGAAACTATTAATACAGGTGGAATATCTGCAACTTTTCTGATTTCAGGTTTTTTATCTAACTTTTATCTAATTCATTTTAGTCTCTTATTTCTGTTCTTTATGTTTGGAAATATTTTCATAATTTAAAATTTTCCCTTATATACTCAAAAGTTGTTTGCAACCACCAGTTCTCCTTTTTATAGCTTTGGTACATTGCATAAATTTCATGTAATGTAGTACAGGTAATGAAAACTTTGAAGTCATTCAGTACATAAATCTCACCATCAGTTCACTCAACTCATGTTTTTGTTGTTGGTGTCAATTTTGGAAAATGTCAAAAATACAGGAAAGTAGAAAAGATAACAAACATCCATGCTTCAACATCCTGAATTACTAAATGTTAACTTTTTAAAGTATATTTTATTGATTATGCTATTACAGTTGTCCCATTTTCTTTTTCCCTTCATTCCACTGTGCCTTGCATCCCCCTCCTTCCAGCATTCCCCCCCTTTAGTTTATGTCCATGGGTCTTACATGTAAGTTCTTTCCCTTCTCTATTTCCTATACTGCTCTCAACCTCCCCCTGTCTATTTTGTACCTATCATCTATGCTTCTTATTCCCTGTACCATTTTCTCCCATTCTCCTCTCCCTTCTTCCCTGCTGATAACCCTCCATGTGATTTCCATTTCTGTGATTCTTTTCCTGTTTTACTTGTTTGCTTAGTTTCTTTTTGTTTTTAGGTTAAGTTGTTGATAGTTGTGAGTTTGTTGTCATTTTACTGTCCATATTTTTGGACTTCTCCTTGTTCTTATATAAGTCCCATTAACATTTCATATAATAAGGGCTTGGTGATGATGAACTCCTTCAACCTGACCTTGTCTGGGAAGCACTTTATCTGTCCTCCCATTCTAAATGATAGCTTTGCTGGATAGAGTAATCTTGGAATAGGTCCTTGCCTTCATGACTTCAAATATTTCTTTCCAGCCCCTTCTTTGGCCTGTAAGTTTTCTTTTGAGAAGTCAGCTGATAGTCTCATGGGAACTCCTTTGTAGGTAACTCTCTCCTTTTCTCTTGCTGCTTTTAAGATTCCCTCCTCATCTTTAACCTTGGAGAATTTAATTATGACGTATCTTGGTGTGTTTCTCCTTGATTCCAACTTGTTTGGGATCCTCTGAACTTCCTGGACTTTCATATTTATTTCCTTCACAAGACTGGAGAACTTTTCCTTCACTATTTTTTCAAATAAGTTTTCAATATCTTGTTCTTCCTCTTCTTCTGGTATCCCTATAATTTGGATGTTGGAATGTTTAAAGTTGTCCCAGAGATTCCTCAGCCTGTCCTCATTTTTTTGAATTCTTGTTTCTTCATTCTCTTCTGGTTGAGTGTTTATTTCTTCCTTTTGTTCCAAATCATTGATTTGAGTCCTAGTTTCCTTCCCCTCACTGTTTATTGGTTCCCTGTATATTTTTCTTTACTTCACTTTGTATAGCCATCCCTTCTTCCTTTATTTTGCAACTGTGCTCAGTCACTTCTGTGAGCATCCTGATTACCAGTGTTTTGAACTGTGTATCTGGTAGGTTGACTATCTCTTCATCACTTAGTTCTTTATCTGGAATTTTGATCTGTGCTTTCATTTGGGTCGTATTTCTCTGTCTCAGTGTACCTGTTAAATTGCAAGGAGTGGAGCCTTAGGTATTCACCAGGGTAGGGCAACCCACTTCTCTACATTGTGGTGCTGTATGTGGGGGATGGGTCTGAGAGGGAACAATGCCACTTGCTTGGCACTTGCCCCACTTTCAGTCACTTCCCTCACTTCGCACAAGTGGATTGTGCCCTTTCAGGTGCTGATTCTGTGGTGTGTGGGCTTGTGTATGTTCTAGGATCACTTGGGTACCTCCAGTGGACTCTCCTGTGAGACTGGGAGTTTCTCCCACTGCCACAACCCCCACAGGTTTTTATAGCCAGAGATTTTGAGGCTTTAGTTTCCCTGTGCTGGACCCCTGGTTTGTGTGATCTGTCTTGCTCCCCCATTGTTCCTCTCAGCTTATTTGCACGTGAATGTTGGATCACATGGTCTGCCACGACATCACTGTCTCACCTGCCCCGGTCTGCCAGCTGCTGCCTTGTTGTATGTCCTTACCACCCTGGCTTCTCATCTCCTCCCCTCCTACCAATTTGGATGACTATTTCTTTTTTAACTCCTTGGTTGTTGGACTTCCATATAGTTCAATTTTCTGGCAGTTCTGATTGTTTTTCATTTTTAAATTGACTGTTATCCTTTTTTTTGGTTGTACGAGGAAGCAAAGCGTATCTACCTATGCCTCCATCTTGGCCAGAAGCCTAAATGTTAACTTTCTAGCATAATTTTTTTCAGTTCATTTGAAAATGAAATTTTACAAATAAAATCAAAGTCTTCTTGGCAGACTCCTAGTCCCAGTCACCCTCCACTTCTTCAGAGACAATGACTATGATAAATTTTACATACTTTTACTGTGGAAAAATGAATAGTACTATTCTACATGATTTTTAAAAGTTGATTATAATTGGCATTGTTCCGTACTAATATTTTTCAGATCTACCTAGATTGATATATATTAATTATAATGGCTCATTGCTATCCCACATATGAATGTAGTACCATT
Organism: Tonatia bakeri; assembly: GCA_004024845.1. Classification (NCBI taxonomy): domain Eukaryota; kingdom Metazoa; phylum Chordata; class Mammalia; order Chiroptera; family Phyllostomidae; genus Tonatia; species Tonatia bakeri. The sequence goes on from PVIA01005621.1 coordinate 13,122, forward strand.
TAGTAGTATATATTATCCCATTGTTGAAAAATTTCTCAAAAAATTCTCTATATGCTGTCAGTACTTCTTTTTGTCTCATTCTGTCTTGATCCTATTCCAGTAAGGATCTGCCTATCCTTGTTGTTCTTACCTTAGTCACAAGTGACCTCCGTCTTACCATATTGGGTGGTCACTCCTTAGTCCACATTGTGTCTTACCAGTGGCATTTTATATAACTGACCACTCCTTCCTCCTTGAATTGCTTTTTCCACTTAATTTCCAGGATATCATTGTCTCAGCTGGTTGTTTCTTCTCAATATCTTTCCCAATACTAAATATTGAAGTCCCCCAGGATCAATTGTTGAGCACCTTCTCTATGGACACTCACTACCTTGGTGGTGTCATCCAAATCATGGCTTTAAATGTACATTTAAGTACTGATGACTCCCAAAATTGTATCACCAGCCTAGAGCTCATCCCTGTTATCTAGATTTATATACCTAACTAACTGACATCTTCACTTGGGTGTGTAATAGGCATCTCAAACTTCACATGTCCAAAACTAAACTCTTGATCTCTCCAAAGCTATTTTACCTACAGCCCTCCCAATCATAGCTGATGGCAATTCTGTTGGTCCAGTTGCTCAATCCAAAAATCTTGGAGTCTTCCTTGACACCTCTGTTTCTTTTTCTCCATATCCAGTTGATAAGTAAATGTTATGGGCTTTATTTTAAGAATGCATTCTCAAGTTTTCTAAGTCACCATTGTCTTTTACCTGGATCACTGCAGTTGCCTCCTACCTGGTCTCCCTGCTTCTGCCCTTGTCTGTACAGTCTTTTCCATACTGCAGTGGTTGATGAACAATGTAAGTTAGATTGAGCCACTCTGCTGCAACTTGCCCCCTGTCCCTGTTTCTCTCAGTAAAGGCCAAGGTTCTCCATGCTGCCTCTCTGCCTTCATTTCCTGGCACTCTTGCCTTTTGTAGTTCATTCTATGCATAGGGCTTCTTTGATGTTTTTTGAGCATACCAAGCACCCTCACCGCAGGCCTTTGTACTTACTGTGCCCTGTGCTGATGCGGACTCCAGCCTGTGGGGTCCATGGGTTGTGGCTATGATGAACAAATTCACATGGACTACAGAAGTCCTGTGGAGAAAAGGGATGTCATGGATGCTCTCTAAATGAGAGAGAGGGCCCCGACCCCTGCCTGGACAGGCTTTTATTAATAAGCTTTTCTGGATACATTACATTGAGGATGGTCCTCATTTACTATGCACAGGTTCACTGTAGGTGATTACATTTTACAGATAACAAAGGAAAGAATGTTGCTAATTACTTCAAAGAGAAAGATGTTGCAGATCAAGGGGAAAAGTGGTAGAACTGGTTACACTCCATACTTGGGAGGTTTAGCACAGACTTTAGGAAATTACTTTAGAGATATGCAGTAAACATTTGCTGCCTCAATCCAGGGTGAAGGAGTTTTAGCAAAAGGAAGTCTCATAGCAGCCTAGGTACAATGCAGGCCTTATTCCCTGTGGGAGAACGTATTTGTGGGTGTGGGTCCTGTGTGCTGACCTTGCTGCCTGTTGGCTTTCCAAATCAGGGGCTGGGTTATATTCCCCATGCCACTCAGAATGGTTCTCTATACTGTGCTTGCAGCATTCTTTTTTTAGGTACCCATTTTGCTTACTACCATACTTCCTCAGGAATCTGACCAAAAGAGTCCTTTCTTTTCCACCCTTTATAAAGAGCATCCTACTATTACCATGTACTTCTACCTCCCTTACCCAGCATTAGTTCTCTCCATAGGATTTAGGAACACCTGATATGTATATTTGTTTGTTTATCATCTGTCTCCCCTGACTTAAATATCAGCTCCTTGAGTACAGGGACTTTCTCTTATTCATCACTGCATACAGAATACGTAGAACAGTACTTAGGACATAGAGGCTGCTCAGTAAATACTTCTTGAAAGAAGACAGAAATAGCCAATGACTCTATTAGTGGACATTTAGGGTTTTTTTTCCTGGTTCACTTTTCAGCCTACCTCATGTGACAAAATCTAATAGTTCTCTGCCCTTTTCTTACTCAGCTCTTCTCTCTTATCACTCAGCTAGCAGATATTCGTTAAGCATCATCTGTGTTTCGGGTACTATCTTAGCAGCTGGGAATATAGCAATAATTAAAAGAAACAAAAATCCTTGTACTTGTGGGACACACATTCTAATGATGGTGGTGACACAAACAATAAATGAAATAGTGTGCAAAGAAAATTAAAGCAGGGAAGAAGCATTATGAGTATTGGGGTGGGGTTCTATTTTAAAGAGGCTATTCAGTGAACTTGATTGAGAATGTGACTCAGTCTTGAACAGAAATTTAAAGAGGAGAAGGAAGAGGCTATGTGGAAGATTATTTCAGGGAGAGGGAATGATTAGCACAAAAGCTTTGAAGAGTGTCATTAGAGAGTAGATGAGACCACTGAGGGTAAATTTAGAGTGGTTCACAGGTCCAAGGAATGAGCCCTGGATGAGCTGTCATTACTAGAAATGAAGATGAAGAAGAGCTTGCAATGGAGGTAGAAAAAGAATGGTCCATAAGGGAACAAGAATGCTTCTTGAAACACTCTCCCCCCCTTGTTTTTGGAGCACCATACTCTCTAGTTTTCTTCCTACCTCACATCTCCTTTCAGTCTTCTTCTTAGACTCTATATAACTTCTGTGATCATTATATTTGTCAGTTAACACCCAGCAGATGATTAGAGTATTATATAATGCTGGTTGTGCATGTATGCTAGAAATAAATGTGGATGTAAGACTGGAAAATGTAGACTGAATAGGAATATAAGGGAGCAGAGATATTCAGAATATAAGAGCTGGGATATTCCACAAGAAAATATGGGCAGTCATGATGGGTCCCAATCCCAAAAAGGATAGTTGTAGATTCCAGGTCAGTGATCAGTAATCAAAGGGCATCTATTGTTAGTATAAAAGAGCTTGAGGCAAAATGTGTGGATTGCAAAGTAAAAACTGAAGGGCCACATAAAAAGTCAGGTTATATCATGGATTCTTTCCAAACAAGTGAATGAAATAGAGCCAATTTCCTAGGGAGTGGAGCTTTCAGGAGCCAGATAGAAATTAAACCCCTGGATTGGCAGGACTACAAAAGGGGTATCCCACTCTTCAGGCACAAATAACTATAGACCCAGGTGGATTGAAGGAGGTATACACACCCAGGTTCCCAGAAGGGAATAGGTGCTTAGTCTAGCCACTGCATGGGGCTATTGCAGGATTCAATATCTGATAGCATTATGGAAGTGTACCAAGATCTCCATCCCGAGGCAAGGGCAATTTTAATGATTCCTAAGCAGCACTGGTTTGTAAGGCAAAAAGTTCTGGTACCTTACTCTGGCCCATTGTTTCATCCTGCTGATGTGGCAGCCCTGTACACTGAAGATAGCTGAAAGCTACTTTCTGGTAGGAAGTGCAGGAAAACTTAACCTCAAAACTTAAGCTTACTTTTAAATTAGAAATCAACTGCAAAAAGGAAGGAAAGAAACCCACAAATATGTAAAGATTAAAAACCTTCCTACTAAAAAATAACTGGATCAAAAAAGAAATAAATGGTGAGATCAGAAGATATATAGAGACACATAAGAATGACAATATGACAATATATCAAAACTTCTGGGGTGCAGCAGAAGCTATGATAAGAGGGAAGTTTATATCATTACAGCCTTATCTCAAGAAAAAAAAAGAAATACTAAGTAAACAACCTAACATCACATCTTAAAGAACTAGGAAAAGAAGAACAAAAGCAACCCAAGTCTGCAGAAGAAAATAAATAATAAAAATTAGAGCAGAATTGAATGAAATAAAGAACAAAAAGACCATACAAAAAATAATACAACAAAGAGCTGGTTCTTTAAAAAAATTAATAAAATTGACAAATCCCTTGTTAGACTCACTAAGGAAAAAAGAGAAAAGACTCATATAAACAGATCAGAAATGAAAGAGAAGTTACCACAGACATCACAGTGTACAAAGGATTATGCTAGAATACTATGAAAGACTATTTGCCACCAAATTCAATAACCTAGAAGAGAGGGGTAAGTCCCTAGACTTATATAAACTTCCTAGACTGAATCATGAAGAACTGGAAAATCTAAATAGACTGATCAACAGTGAGGAGAACATTATGCTCAGTGAAATAAGCCAGGAGGTGAAAAACAAATACTGTATGATCTCACCTATAAGTGGAACCTAATCAACAAAACAAACAAGCAAGCAAAGTATAACCAGAGATACTGAAATTAAGAACAAACTGACAGTAACCAGAGGGAAGGTGGGAGGGGATAATGGGGGGGAGGGGGAAGTGTTGTCAGGAACATGCATAAAGGACCCATGGACAAAGCCAAAGGGGGGTAGTATCGAGGGTGTGGTGGAGTGGTGGGGGGAAAATGGAGACAACTGTACATGAACAAGAGTAAAACAAAGAAATTGAAACAACCATAAAAAACCTCTCCAAAATAGAAGTCCAGGACCAGATGGCTTCATTAATGAATTCTACCAAACAACAATACATTTAAAAAATAACACTTTATGATCTAGTGGGGTTCATTCCAGGGCCACAAAGATGGCTCAATGTATGCAAATTGATCAATGTAATACACCACTAACAAAACAAAGGATAAAAATAATATGATCTTATCATTAGATGCAGAGAAAGCATTTGATAAGATATAGCATCCATTTATGATTAAAACACTCAATAAAATGTGTACCTCAGCATAATGGAGACCACATATGACAACCCCTCAGCTAATATCATACTTAATGGTGAAGAACTGAAAGCTTTTCCTGTAAAATCAGGAACAAGACAAGGATGCCCACTATCACCACTCTTATTCAACATAGTTCTGAAAGTCCTAGTCAAAGCAATCTCAGGCAAGAGAAAGAAATAAAAGGCATCCAAATTGAGAATGAAGATGTAAAGGTGTTACTTTTGCAGATGACATGATTCTATATGTAGAAAGCCCTAAAGACTTCATGAATAAAACTATTTTAAACAATAAATAGTTTTGCAGTAAGTTGCAGGATACAAAATTAATTACAAAAATCTGCAGCATACCTATATGCTAACAATGAAATCTAAAAAGAAATGAAAAAACAATTCTTTTGCAGTTGCAACCACAAGAATAAAATACCTAGGAATAAACTTGACAAAGGATGTGAAGGACCTATATACTGAAAACTACAAAGCATTATTAATAGAGATTGAAAAAGACAAAATGAAATGGAAAGATATTCTGTGTTTATGGATTGGAAGAATCAGCAGAATTAAAATGGCCATTTTACCCAAAGCAATATACAGATTTAATGCAATCCCTATCAAATCCCAATGTCATTGAAAAAAATAGAACAAAAAGTCATCAGATTTGTATGGAACCACAAAAGATCCTGAATAACCAAAATAAATATGAGGAAAAAAAGAATGAAGCTGGAGGTGTCACATTGCCTGATTTCAAATTATACTACAGAGCTATGATAACCAAAACAGCATATTGGCAGAAAAACAGACACACAGACCAATGGAACAGAATTGAAAACCCAGAAATAAAAGCACATGTTTAGCCCTGATTGGTGTGGCCTAGCTGGTTGGAATATCATCGCATACACCAAAAGGTTAGGGGTTTGATTCCTGGTCAGGTCACACACCTAGGTTGCAGCTTCAATCCCCTGTTGGGAAACATATGGTAGGCAACCAATTGATGTTTCTCTCTCACGCTGATGTCTGTCTGTCTGTCTGTCTGTTTCTAAAGTCAATAAACATTTTATTATAAATAAATAAATAAATAAATAAATGCACATATGTATGGGCAAATAATTTTTGACAAAGGAGCCAAAATCACACAATGGAGAAAAGAAAGTTTCTTCAATAAATGGCACTGGTAAAATTGGAACGCCACATGTAGAAGAATGAAAGTATATTACAGTTTGTCCCCAACACAAAAATTAATTAAAAATGCATGAAGACCTAAGTATGAGATCTGAAACAATAAGTTACATAGAAGAAAACATAGGTACTAAACTTATGGACCTTGGCCTTAGAGAACATCTCTGAATGCTCTTGCTTTGACCCCAAAGGCAAGTGAAGTAAAGGCAAAAACAAATGAATGGGACTATGTCAAACTAAAAAGCTTGTGTACAGCAAAAGAAACTGACACCAAAACAAAAAAGCCAACAACTAAATGGGAGATGATATTTGCATACAACAGTTCCAGTGAGGGGTTAATATCCAAAATATATAAAGAGCTCATACAGCTCAATACTAAACAATCCAATTAAAAATGATTAGAGGACCTGAACAGATACTTCTCCTAAGAAGACATACAAATGGCCAACAGGTATATGAGAAGATGCTCCACTTCACTAGCTGTTAGGGAAGTGAAAATCAAAGCTACAATGAGATACCATCTCACACCTGTTAGAATGGCTATTATCAATAAGACAAGTAAAAACAAGTGTTGCAGAGGTTGTGGAGAAAAAGGAACCCTTATGCAATGCTAGTGGGACTGTAAATTGGTACAGCCACTATGGAAAACAGTATGGGGGTTCCTCAGAAAAGTAAGAATTGAGTTACCATTTGACCAGGCACCCCCTCTTCTGAGTATCAGCTCAAAAAATGCAAAAACACTTATTTGCAAACATATATGCACCCCTGTGTCCATTGTAGCATTATTCATGGTGGCCAAGACATGGAGACAATCAAATTGTCCTTGATAAAGGATTAGATAAAGATGTGGCACATATATACAATGGAATAATACTCAACTACCAGAAGAGATGAAATACCGCCATTTGTGACAATTTGGATGAACCTTGAGAATATTATGCTAAGCAAAATAAGTCAGACAGAAAAAGCCAAGAACCTTATGATTTCACTCATATGTGGGCTATAAAAATGAAACTGATAGACACAGACAACAATATGGTGGTTACCAGAGGGAAGGGGGTGGGAGGGTAGTAAAGGGTGAAGAGGGACAAATATATGGTATCAGAAGATGATTTGGCTTTGGGTGGTGGGCACACAATGCAATATACAGATCATGTATCATAGAATTGTACAAGTGAAACCTATATGATTTTACTAACCAATTTTACCCCAATAAATTAAAAAACTTAAGCTTACTATTAACTAAAATTATATTAGTCTTTGTCCCTTCTTCCCCATGGGGGTATAAAACACCTCCATAGTACTTTTTAAGATCCAAGTACAAGTCATAATAGTTATTTTTGTTAAACTTCATCTTACTCAGTTGGCACCTTATCTCTAGACTGTCAAGAACATTGTTTTCTGATTCTATTTAATGTAGTCATTATACCTTCAAATATATGTTGTTCACATGCTCAGCGAACATGTCCTCTACATTTTCATTGATAATTTGGATAAAGATAACTTAGAAGACCAAGAACATAGTCCTGCAGCTTATCACCAGAAACATCTCAGCAGGTCAACACATGAATCACTAGCCTTCAGACATGAACCATTTTGGACAGTTTCTAATTTACCCAGTTGTCCATGAGTACTTTTCATATTGCCTCAACTTGTGATAACCATTGTCTTCTATCCATTGATATAAGATATAAGATAACCATGTCTATATCCATTGCCTGAACAATGGATAAAGACAGAGAAGCAGTAGGCTTGGTTACTCATACCAAGGAGTGTATACACTATCTACAGTCAATGAGGATCTATTTTAAGAGTTTTAAACAGGGTGAGAGATGGTCAGAGTCTTATATTAATGGTCTGTGCAACCTCCTTATATTTGTCATGCACTAAATGTCCTTTTATCTTTTGAATACATTTTAAAATCCGTATATATACATGTATATCAAATCATTATATTGTACATTTTTTAGAATTTTATTTTTCAGTTACAGTTTACATTCAGTATTATTTTATATTAGTTTCAGGTGTACAGCACAATGGTTAGGTAATAATATACTTTACAAAGTCATTCACCCAATATATCCAGTACCCATCTGACACCATACATAGTTATTACAATATTGTTGACTATATTCCCTATGATGTACTTTGCATCCCTTTGACTGTTTTGTAACTCCCAATGTGCACTTCTTAATCCCCTCAACTTTTTCACCTAGTCCCTAAATCCCTGCTTTCTGGCAGCTATCAGCTTGTTCTCTATATCTATGAGTCCATTTATACTTTGTTTGTTCATTTATTTTGTTGTTTAGATTCCATGTGTAAGTGAAATCATATGATACTTGTCTTATTCTGACTGATTTATTTCACTTAGCATAATACCCTCTAGGTCCATCCATGTTGTCACAAATAGTAAGGTTTCATTGTTTTTAAATGCCAAGTAACATTCCATTGCATATATGTACCACAGCTTTTTTTATCCACTCATCAATTGATGGACACTTGGGGTGTTTCCATAGCTTGGTGATTGTAAATAATGCTGTGGTGAACATAGGGGTGCATGTATTCTTTCAAATTAGTGTTTTAAGGGTTTATGGGTATACAGAGGTTAGCAAAAGTAGGTTTACAGTTGTGAGTACAAGAAACACAGAGTTTATTCTTGTATTATTTATTTACTATTATATTATTTGTAGTATTTGTTATTTCACTCACTCACAACTGTAAACCTACATTTGCCCACACCTGTATACCCAGATGTAGAATTGCTGGGTTATAAAGCAGTTCCATTTTAATGTTTTGAGGAATCTCCATATTGACATTGCACATCTTAAACATATACAGTTTTGTCAATTATACCTCAACCAAGCTTTACACACCCCCTTCACCTGGTATGCCTACCTTGCCCTCACTCCTTTCACCAAGACAAGTTCTATACATCCTTCACATTTAACTTTAAATGTTCATATGAACTCACATACTTTTACTAAAGTATTTTATCAAAGATACATACACACCATTGTATATTTAACATGTTCCATGTCTACTTATATAGCTTTCCCTTCCCTTTCCAATGAGAATTATTGGCCTTTATATGTAGAAGTTCTATTTCTCCTAAATTCTCTGCTTTTCAAGAACTATTCTTTAGGTCTTCTCACTTCACTCATTATCAGTAGCAACTACTTCAGAGATCTATTTTTCTCTCTCTCTCTCTCTTTTTTTTTTGTATTTGGCACTCAACATTCCTTTCAGTTGATATTCATCAAATGTAATGGTTACTTTAAAGGAGCTCCTTGTCCTCTTGGTACTATTGTATTAGGAGAGAAATTAAATACTAATTGGGATTTCACTTTTTAGTTTTCTTAATGATAGTCATTCTAACAGATGTAAGGTCATAATTAATAAATCAAACAAGTGCTGGTGAGGATGTGGGGAAAGGGGAACCCTTGTGCACTGTTGGTGGGAATGCAGACTGGCGCAGCCACTGTGGAAACTTGTATTTCCTCAGAAAACTAAAAATGGAACTGCCTTTTTACTCAGCAATTCCACTGCTCAGAATATATCCTAAGAATCCTGCATCACCAATTCAGAAGAACTTATGCACCCCTAGTTCATAGAAGCACTATTTAAAATAGCCAAGTGCTGGAAACAACCTAAGTGCCCGTCAGTAAATGAGTGGATCAAACAGCTGTGGTGCGTTTACACAATGGAATACTATGCAGCAGAAAGAAAGAAGGAACTATTACCCTTTGCAGCAATGTGGATGGCACTGGAGAGTATTATGCTTAGTGAAATAAGCTAGTTGGTAAAAGACAAATACCATATGACCTCACTTATAACTGGAATCTAATAAACAAAATAAAGTAATGAGAAAAATAGAACCAGAGTCATGGAAACATGGAACAGACTGATAGCTGTAGGAGGAGGGTGGGAGAGGGGAGAATGGTGGAAGGAAGGATAAGGCACTAGTAAAAAGAACAGATATGAATGATCCATGGACATGGACAATGGAGAAGGGATTGACTGTGGAGAGGGGGGTGGACTGGGTAAAGTGGGACAACAGGGAAAAAATTGGGACAATTGTAATAGAATAAGCAACAAAAAAAACCTTTTAACTTTTTGTTTTCATTTCTGTTCGAATTCATAGGTTCCGGTTTCAGTGGGATCCCCTTTCTCAGTGAAACCTCAATCTGTGGTTTATAACCAGCCAGGCTTAGGGCCCAGAATATTTCCACTTTATCAACCAGAAATAAGGTATGTTTGAATTGTTCCTTAGGGCCTTAGTAGAAATGTGCAGTCACTGGAGGCAGGATCAATGTTAGAACTGAGGTTTTACAATATATACATCTTTTTTGCACTGTTGGTCTCTCATAGAAGAAAAACTAGTTCTAACATTTTCATCATCGCAGAAAGACACAGATCTGTGCATACCTGGTCCTCTACAAACTTGTGTCATTAAATGTCAACTGGGTCCTGGTAGCTACTCAGCAATTCTTTTATTCATTCATTTAACAAACCCAACTGTGATCAGTGCTCATGAGGTGAGTAACTCAGCCTGGAGGTTTCAAAGCAACTTCCCAAAGAAGTGATACCTAAGTTGAATACTAAGATTTAAAATAGATAGCCAGTCAATGGAGTAAGGAAAGGATATTCCAGACAGACATATAAACAGATAGAAAAGCACAAAGCACCATGGGAAGTCAAAGGAGGGAGTGATTAATTCAGGGATGGAAGGTTTTGGTATGCAATGAGTATCAAATGATTAGGAGAATCTCAGTTAGTGGATGTATAGATGATAGAAGTTTGGCATTACAGAGAAAGTAGATTGAGCATATAAGTGGAAGAAGGTAGTGATAACATGGATGAGAATAGCTGAAGCATATGGGAGATTATCATGATCCAAATATTTATTGATTCAGAGTGCTGTTTTCTAGAAGCCTTTTTAAAAAGATTTTATTTATCTATTTATTTTTAGAGAGATGGGGAGGAAGGGAGAAAGAGGGAGAGGAACATCACTGTGTGAAAGAAACATTGATTGGTTGCCTCTCGCACTTCCCCAACCAGGGACTGGGCCTGCAACCCAGGCATGCACCCTAACTGGGAATTGAACCAGCCACCTTTTGCTTTTCAGGATGATGTGCAACCAACTAAGCCATACCAGTCAGTGCATTTTCTAGAAGTCTTTACAAGATTTTCTCCTTCAGTTTTCAGCCAGTGTATTGGTCCCCCTGGTTCCTAAATGTTTGCTTTAGGAGGCCTGACCTCCTAATGAGAAGATTGGCCAGAGTTTTGTGTGTAATATTTATGATTTGTTTTGTAACTGTGGAGAAAAATATGGAGAAACGATGAAAGATTTACATGTATATTTTTCATGCAGGGACAATCTATGTGGAAGTATCGAAGAAAAAATACTTGAATTTAGACGTAAAAAAAGGGATGACCTCTCTACAGCCTGAACTAAATCATCCACATCTTCCAAGTAATATAAACATTGAATACTTTTGAGAGTCTTCAATTTAATGTTTTGTAGGTGATACACTGTATTTCTTTTGTTTCATTAGTTATCCTTCAAAACTATCAAAAACCAAAGTTAATATCTTAAGCTTTCCTCTTAGGGAACACTGGGACCTTAGAACACTTGTAAATTACAAGGGCATTCCTAACCAACTTGTATGCTATTGTGGTGAAATATTTTAGACCTGTGAAATTAAAAGTATTAGTATTTATAGAAAGTTTTTGTTTAGTTTTAGCTATGTGTTTAGAAAATGTTTGTTTACCAACCCTTTTTGCATTGGAATAATTTCCTTTTCCCTGAACTACATCTTTTAGAAGTTTATTTAGTTTTGTTGTGTCAGTGATAAACTATTTTTGTTTATGTAAAAATATATTTCTTGATACACATTATTTTAAAAATAAAGTTTAAGTTGATATACGCATACAAGCTCTACAAACATTCTTGCACGAGTCTTCCTGTGGGCAATTGTGGATATATATCTTGGGTAAATAGTAGAATGGCTGTATCATATAGTAGGTGTTTGTCTAAAATTAAAACTGCCAAGACCTGACTGGGTGGCTCAGTTGGTTGGAGCATCATCCCATACACCAAAATGCTGCAGTTCTATCCCCAGTCAGGGCACACACCTAGGTTGCAGGTTCAGTCCCCAGTTGGGCCATGTATGGGAAGCAATTGATTGATATTTCTCTCTCACTTTCTCTGTCTCTCTCTAAAATCAATAAATATATCCTTGGTTGAAGATTTAAAAAATTAAAACAAAAACTGCCAAAAAATTTTCAAAAACTATACCACTTTATCCCACCAGCAGTATATGAAAATTCGAGGTTCTCAAAGTTCTGGTCAGAATAAAAAATAATAATAATAAATATTAATTTACTGCTGTTAATATTGTAAATTTTAGGCATTCTAGTGGCTTTCTAGTAATATAACATGTGGTTTAATTTACATTTCCATGACAACTAAACAACTTTTCGCATACTTATAGGCCATTTCAATATGTTTTTTTGAAGTGTTGAACTATTTTGTCCATCTTAATGATTTTCTTTGTTTTTGATTATTGATTCATAGTTTTTACATATTCTGAATATTAATTCTATTGGATACATTATGGAAATAATTTCTCCTAGTCTGTGACTTGCCTTTCATTTTGTTAATGGTATCATTCAATGAGCATATATTTTCTAATTTTGAAGTCCAATTGATCAAGTTTTTTTATAATTAATTCTTTTTATGTTTTCAGAAATATTTGTTTATCCCAACATCATAAAGATATTCTCCATTTCTCTTCTAGAAACTTGGAAGTTTTAACTTTTATGTTTAGATCTATGATCCATATAAAATACATTTTTAGCCCTGGGTGGTGTGGCTCAGTGGATTGAGCACCAGCCTGTGAACCAAAGGCTCACCAGTTCAGTTCTCAGTCAGAGCACATGTCTGGGTTGCAGACTGGGTCCCCAGTAGGGGGCGTGTGAAAGGCAACCACACATTGATGTAAAAAAAAAGATTAAAAAAATACATTTTTATGGGGTTTTTTTATTGTTGTTGGAGTACAGTTGTCTCCATTTTCCCCTTACTAGTCCCCCCGACCCCAGACATCCCCACCTCCCACTCTCAAGCCTACCCTCCCTTTGGTGTTGTCCATGTATCCTTTATACATGTTCCTGAAACCTCTCCCCCATTCACTCCTTTCTTCCCTCCCACCTCTCCTCTGGTTACTGTCAGTTTATTCTTAATTTCAGTGTCTCTGGTTATATTTTGCTTGCTTGTTTGTTTTGTTGATTAGGTTCCACTTAAAGGTGAGATCATATGGTATTTGTCTTTCACGGTCTGGCTTATTTCATGTTATGCCCTAAACACCAATATACCCTGAAACACGAATACAAAAGAACCTATGCACTCCATTGTTCATAGCAGCACAATTTAAAATGGCCAAATGCTGGAAGCAACCTAGGTGCCTATCAGTAAATGAGTGGATCAAAAAAACATGGTACATTTACATGATGGAATACTACACAGCATCTTTATGTTTCATGACAAGTAAGAGTAATGATTTACTTTTCCATATAGTTATTTAGTTGTTCTTGCAACATTTGTGAAAAACAAATTTCCTTCTCCATTGGTTACCTTGGTGCATTTCTCAAAAATCAATGGACAACATGGGGATGTAATGTATAACATAAGAAATATTGTCAGTGATAACTGTGTATAGTGACAGATGATTACTAAACTTATTATAGTGATCACTTTGTAAGATATATAAATATTGAGTCACTGTGGTACACAAGAACTTAATATTGTTTATCAACTATAATTAAAAACAAATTTTTAAGAAGACATCAGTGAATTGAGGAATGTCTGGGATGACTGAATAATAAAAATTACATATGGAGATAACAAATAAAATGAATATAAATAATGAGGATTTTTTAAAAGCAGCTGCAAAAACAATAAAATAACTAGTCAGTATGTGTGGTTACAGGGTCTTTTTTGTGAGGAGTAATATTATTATTATATGTGTGACTTTGATCTCATTAAATCAGAATTCCCACATATGGCATTAATTCACAAGTTAAAATTTTAAGAAAAATTTGTTTCCCTCCTAGACACACACACACACACACACACACACACACACACACACACAACAATTGACAATATATTTATTGGTCTATTTTTTATTTTGTTTTGTTCCATTGATCCATTGATCCAAACCTCTCTCCTTAGTCTAATAACACACTGTCTTGATTACCATAGTTTTCTGTAGGTCTTAAAATCAGGTGGCATTAGTCTTCTATGTTTATTCATATTTTTCAAGACTATTTTAGGTATTTGAGTTGTCTTTGAATTCCATGAAAATATTACAACCAGCTGATCAATTTCTATTGGAAAAACAGGCCTCTAGAAACCTGATTGGTACTATATTGAATCTACAGTTAAATTTGGAGAAAATAGACATAGATATCTTTAAAATATCAGCACTTCCAAATCGTGAACATGGCATAACCATTTATTTATTCTGGCATTTCTAATTTCTCTCCATTGATTTAGAGTTTTTAATGGTTACTAGTATATTTCATTATATAACTGCTGATAAAGACTGACTGGAATTTTATGTTTTATTCTTTTTTAATATTTTATTTATTTATTTTTAGAGAGAGGAAAAGGGAAGGAGAAAGAGAGGGAGAGAAACATCAATGTGTGGTTACCTATCACGTGCCCCCTACTGGGGACCTGGCCCACAACCCAGGCATGTGCCCTGACTGGGAATGGAATCAATGACCCTTTGGTTCCCAGGCCAGTGCTCAATCCACTGAGCCACACCAGCCAGGGCAGACTGGAACTTTATTTTTAAATTATATTTCATCGTTTATGTTATTACAGTTGTCCCAATTTTACCCCCCTTGCTTCCCTCTACCTAGCCTTCCCACTCCCTCAGGCGATCCCCACACTGTTGTTTGTGTCCATAGGTCATGCATGTATGTTCTTTGGCTAATCCCTTCACCTTCTTTCATCCAGGCTCCTTCCACCCTCCCCACTGACAGCTGTCAGTCTATTTTATGATTCTATGCCTCTGATTTTATTTTGCTCATTAGTTTATTTTGTTCATTAGATTACAAATATAAGTGATGTCATGTGGTATCTGTCTTTCACCCACTGGTTTATGTCACTAGCATAATAATCTCCAGGTCCATTCATGCTGTAGCAAAAGAGTTCATTCTTTTTTATAGCTGCATAGTATTCTGTTTTGTAGATGTATCACAGTTGTTTCTTTTTATCTACTCATGTACTAATGGGCACTTACAAAACCCTATAGACTCCACCAAAAATCTACTAGACCTAATAAATGAATTTAGCAAAGGTGCAGGATACAAAATCAGTACTCAAAAATCGATACCATTTTTGTACACCAACAATGAACTATCAGAAAGCAAAACTAAGAAAACAATCCCATTTACTATAGCAACAAAAGAAAGGGTACCTAGGAATACATTTAACCAAGGAGGTAAAAGACCTGTACTCAGAAAACTATAGGACACTGAAGAAAAAAAAAAATCGAGGAAGACACAAGTAAATGGAAGCATGTACCATGTTCATGGATTAGAAGAATTAACATCATTATGATGTCCCTACTACCCAAAGCAATCTATAGATTCAACACAATTCCTATTAAAACACCAATGTCATATTTCACAGATGTAAGACAAAGATTTCAAAAATTTATATAGAACCAAAGAAGGCCCTGTATAGCCTCAGCAATCCTGAGAAAGAAGAACAAAGTTGGAGGATCATAGTTCTGACATCAATCTATACTAGAAGTCCACTGTAATCACCCAGCCTGGCTGTGGTACTGGCATAACAGCAGGCATATAGGTCAGTGGAATAAAACAGAGAGCCCATAAATAGACCATGTGTTTATGGTCAATTAATATTTGACAAAGGAGGGAAGAGCATACAATGCAGTAAAGACAGTCACTTCAATAATTGGTGTTAGGAAAATTGGACTAGTACATGCAAAATATGAAACCCGACCACCAACTTACTCCACAAGAATAAACTCAAAATGGGTAAAAGACTTAAATGTAAGTTGCGAAACCATAAAAATCATAGAAGAAAACATAGGCAGCCCTGACCACTGTGGCTTGGTTGGACATTGTCCTGTGAAAGGTCACAGGTTCGATTCCCAGTCAGGGCATATGCTTGGGTTGTGGTTCAGTCTCTGGTCGAGGCATGTTTGAGAGCCACCGATCAATGATTCTCTCACATTGGTGTTTCTTTCCCTCTCTTTCTGCCTCCCTTCCCCTCTCTCTAAGAATAAGTCAATAAAATCTTTAAAGTAAAAATTTAAAAAAGAAAACATAGGCAATAAAATTTCAGCTATCTCATGTAGCAATATTTTTGCTGATATATCTCCTAGGGCAAAGGAAACAAAAAATAAACAAATGGGATTACATCAAATGGAAAAGCTTCTGCATAGCTAAAGAAACTATCATTAAATAAAAGCAAACCCACTGTATGGAAGAACATATTTGCCAGTGACATATCTGATAAGGATTTGATTTAACACCAGGAAGACAATCCAATTAAAAAATGGGCAAAGGACCTGAATAGACACTTCTCCATGAAGGTCATACAGAGGGCCCATAGACACATAACAATGCTCAACATCACTAATCATCAGAAAGATGCAAATCAAAACCACAATGAAGCCCTGGTCCAGAAGCTCAGTTGGTTAGAGTGTTTTTCCAATACATCAAGGTTGTGAGTTTTGATCCCTGGTCAGGGCACATACAAGAATCAAGCAATGAATACATAAATAAAAATATAAAATAAAACCTCAATGAGATAGCACCTCACAACTAACATAATCAGTCTATGGGTTATACAGGAAGAACTAGGGCTTATGGAAGGAGCTCTCAAACTTTAGTAATTGTGAGAACCATACAGAAAGAACTCGATGTTTACAAGAAAACTCTATGGTTCTAACTTCCCCTTCCCTTGACTCCCTTTTCCCTTCTATAAATGCTCCTTGTCAACTAATGATCAGTGGAGCCAATTCAACATCAATAGGAATCCAAAATTTTTGATGCAGTGAAGAAAGAAACTATTCAATGCAAAAATCTCAATTGTGATGCAGCATGGCTGGGGCCAAGGAACAGCTCGATAGTGTTACAGCTCAGTTTGGAAGCGGTGTGGCTGTGTAACAGCACAGTCGTTAGGTGGCCCATTGGGCTAGGCCCATTTCTGGCTGGACAGCTCTGCTCTGGTCTGCTCCACCTGCTCTTGTCCAGTCCAATCAGCTCTGCACTGGTTTGCTTTACTCTGCTTCTGTTATGTTCCACTCTTCACCAGCAAGATGTCTTGGGTGTTTCAGCTCCAGCAGAAGAAATGCAGTTTTCTCCAGATGAAAGGGAAATTGCACTCCCTAAGCCAGAGGGGAGATGCCTTGTATAAACAGAAGTCCTTGCCTCTGGTCCCTGATTGGTCCTTCCTCATGCAAATGAGGAGTCCAGATTCTCAGTTTGAGTTCTCTGAAAAGCACTGTCTTGATTGGTCAGAATGGAGCTACTCTTGATTGGTCAGTGAAGATGCTGATGTGGTATAGCTGTGCAGCTCTGATTGGGAAAGTCTCAGTCCTTTTGCTTAAGATAAGACTTCAGGAACTCCTTTATATGGGCCAGCTCAGATGGCTGAAACACAGTGGAGGGAGGCAATTCAGTGCAGGAAGCAGTCAGCTTGGTGCAGGTGAGGCAGGATATAGCATAGGAGGAAATCTGAGATGGTGCCGCTGTTACTGGCCAGTGTCTAGCATCCTGGTTTCCAGAAACACCTTTTATCACTTAAGTAGAATGAATAGCAAACCAAGGAAAGGAGGAGGAGGAAGACATGTGTCACCCGCTAACTTAGCAGTCCTGAGCCTGGTCCAAATATTGCCAGGTGTTCCAACATCACAAGGAACACTATGTTTGCAAGAAAGGAGGAAAGTCCTTGAAATTCAATGTAGCATTTCCACTATCTGGGAAAGCCTTGAAACTGTGCTTTCATTCCAAGGCCTGAAATGTGAGAGAGGATCCACAATGCCCAAAGAAGAAGCCCATAAATAGCCTTGGGTAACTGCCCCAACTTTAATTAACTGCCAACAAGATGAACAAATGGAGTCTGGAGCAAGATAAGGATTTGGACTAACAGACCCCTACACATACCTAAGTTTGGGTAGTCACGTCCCCCTGGGAAAGCTGGCACCACGTTTACCTGCCAATAAATATATAACATTTTTTACTATCATCCTGCCAACTATACAAGTCCTCAGAACAAAGGACTCATTCTCTTGGCTCTCTGGCCGCCTGGCCTCAGGCCACCTGGGGGCTTTCCACCCTGGCCTTCAGCCGCCCTTACTTTGGCCACCCTGCTTTGCCCCGAACCTATGCCTTTCACCTGCCCATCCTAGCTAGGCTCGTTTTCTTCCATGGGAACAGGTCACTAATAAACTCTGATTACACACTAATAGATTTGCTGATCTGTACTTCTTCACATGTGTCAGTATGAAGAACCAGGTCTCTCCCATCAACACTGGCTTCTCTGTGAAATGCAGTTTGCATGAGAAGCCCTTGTATAGAAAAGGCTACTAGGCCCTGTGTTTTTGTTTGTTTGTTTGTTTTTTAAATTTGAGCCCAGTTAGCCACCAGGAGACCTTCTTAGTAGGTATCTTCTTTCTCAGGGTCCACACCCTCCATCTTGGCATGCAGGCCACAGTGTGCACATGGTTTGCTGTGTTCACACACACTGGGTTGCAACCCTCCCTTTGTCCCTAGTAAATCCTTTTAGCCAGTCTTTCAGCCTCTCCTCTCCATCCATTTAGTTACTCTGTCTGTCCCTCTGTCCATCCTAAAGTCTTGCCTACTGTCCTCACTCCTACTGCACACTCTTCTTTCCAGACCTCCAGACATGCCCCTCTCCCACTCCTACTGCCCCACCCACTTTCTTCACTCCTGCCCATCCCTCCAGTCTTTCTCACTAGGCTACCTTCTTACCCCTCCAGCCCCTCCTCATTTCCCAGCTTCAAACACTGACATTTCCCTGATTCATTTCCTAAGTGTGTTTAGAGGACCCAGAACTGACACAGGCTCCTTTTTGAACTCAGTGTAATGGTCTGGCCACAGTAGGACCTTGTAATCCTCTGTCTCTGATTTAGTCTATCCCACACTACTCCTTAACTTCCTTCTCTTCAAAACTCCAGCCCCTGGTCTCTCCCCAGCCCATTAGCCTGTCCTTTATCCCCACTCATTCTGTCCAGTTTGCCTTCCTCAGGCTTCCACTCAGCCCCACTCCAGTCCTCCTACCACTCCACTCTCTCCATTCCTTCAGCAATCCACACAATTACCCTTGCTTGTATCTCCTGCCCAAGCTGCTTTCTCAGTCACCAACCCCTCTCCATTTCCAAGTCCTCCCACTTCCCCCTTCTTCCCATTTGTACACATTTGTAATTTACTAAATTTCCCTGTGTACTTGTCTATTTCTGGATGTTCTACTTTATTCCACAGGTCTGTCTGTCTTCATGCCAAAAAGAACACTGGATTTAGAGATGAATTGGGGGTGGGGAGCTCTTTCTGCATGATCCCAAGATTTGCTGTGGGATTTTAGGCACATTCTGTTCTTTCTAGGCTTCAGTTTCACCATCTGTAACATGAGAGGCTCCAACTAGATTATTGCTATTTCTAGACTAAGATTGCCTTATACTGTTAGGAACTGGAGAGTTCCTGCTGCAGTCTGCCTGCCTGCCTGCAACTTGAGGCATGGAGTTCTGGTTTCCCAGGTCTGACCTCTTCTTTAGCTCAGTGTTTGGGTGATTTTGGGTTCTTGGTTCCCAGTCCAGAGTCTCATTGCACCTAGCTTCATTTCTTTGGCCTTGAGAAGCTTTTCTCTGGTCCCTTTCTGATTCCTCTGGCATTCTACCATGAAAAGGTCACTTTATGTGTGTGCTTATAAATACCAGACTGGAAGGATGTTGGTATGTTGTGTGGAACAAAATAATGAAAGTAAAATAGTTTGGTTGCCCTGTTAGGACAAGAGTCCCAAGGTCTGGGCTATTCTTACTAATGCTATTCTTGCCAAATGTCAAAATGTAGTGCAGCATTTTGCAGGCCAGCTTTAAACAGGATGAGCCTGACAGGAAGAGAGTCATAAATGCAGCCAAGCACAAAGAAAAAATCAACATGTAATTGACCAAATAGTGTATATAATCAATGTCTAAGGCTCCCTTTGGTGAAACAGAGCTTTGAGTATGAATTCCCTGTCTCCTTTACTTGCTGCAATAAAACTATCTTGTGACAACCACCTCTCTTTCTTGAATAGAGCACCCCAAGCAGCAAATAACCTCCCTGAGTTTGGTAATAGCCCTACTGTGTGGCAGGCAGTTATTAGGTATTTCACATGCATAACTTCTTCTAATCTTTTTTTTAACTTTTTTATTAAATTTATTGGGTTGATGTTGGTTAATAAAATTATATGTTTCAGGTGTACAATTCTGTATTGTCTTTCATTTGTGTATTATATTGTGAATTCACCACCCCAAGTCAAGTCTCCTTCCTCATATAATCTTTACAACAGCCTTGTCAGTACATATTGTTATTCCCATTTTAAAGTGTGACTTAGGCGGTGTTTTCCACCTGTGTTCCCTTCCTACCCAGTATGTGACTATTATAACATTTATCCTAGTATCTTACAAATGATTCATTTTAAAGGCCCTTTAGTTGTCTGTAAACTAGAGGTGATAGCAGTCCTTCTTACGCTGGGCTGTGGTGATTAAATAACACAACTCAGCAACTGGCATGTAGTTAGTTTTAAAAAATTTATTGTTCAGTTACAGTTGTCCCAGTTTTTAAATACATTTTAGTCACTTATCATTACATTTGTGTTCTCACTAAGGAAAGTGACATTTGCCCTTTATTCATAAAGGGCCGGCTTCATAGTAGGCATCATGTAAGTGGATGGAGCACCACTTGCCCTTTTAAGTGGATGAAGTCCCCTTAAAGGGCCAGCAAGCTCGCTGGTATGGTGGGACCAGAGCCCTGGGGTGGCCTCTGGGTTCCAGTTTCTCTTGTATCCGGTCGCTGTGAAGGCCACCGTGGAGGAGGATGCTTGTTCTGGGGTGGGAGTGAGGTCCGATTCGGTCTCGGATTTCCAGAGTCCTCCAGCTCACCTACAAATTCCCGGAGATTCCTTTTCCCAGGAGTTGATATTGGTCCTTCCCGCACAGCCAGCTACTCCTCCGCGGCAACTTCCATACACGTCACTCACCTGCGTGCAGCCAATCAGCACCCACAGCCTGGGCCTCGAGGGCGAAGGGGCGGTTACTTCCTGCTTGCCTACGAATGTGAGTGCTCACTAGGGAGGGGCGGGCCTGTAGATGTGAGCGAGCCAATCACGGGGCCGCGGGCGCCAGGTGACTGAGGAGGCGGTTAGTCGCGCGTTTTATTTCTCAAAATGGCGGCCGCTAAAGATGGTTGTGGCTTAGGAAAAGTGGCTGTGGGGAACGGGCGGCGGCTCCACTTAGGGATTCCTGAGGCCGTGTTTGTGGTAAGAGACATGCTGGTCCTAGGCATCTTAACGCTATGCCGCAATCCCTCCTTCCTGGCCCACACGCACACCCTGGTCTCGACTATTGGGGTAAAGAGTTGAGCTAAAGAGCCTGGGGGAGAGCCCCCTTCCCCTTTCTCCCTCCGAGCCTGGGCAGACTTGGTTGTGCTAGGACTCGCCCGCGGTAAAGTCAGTCCCAGAAGGCCCGAGAAGAAGGCCTGAGGTGGGAACTCGGGAGCGAGGGGCAACCGTCTCCTACCCCTGAACGCCAGGTTTCATCCTCTCAGACATGGAAAAGTGAGAAGCTTGAGACTCAGCCTAGATGCTGGAGAGACCGATAGATAAGTGGTGACTTAGGGTGTAAGGAGTAGGCACAACGGTTGGTGCTAAAGTGTGAAAACAGGAAACGAAGCCTAGTCTGTTAAAGGAATGGAGTGAGTGTTCTGTTGCCTTGGAGGAGGAATAGGAAAAGAGAGTAATTGAAAAGTAAGATAGGATGGGAATGTAAAGTCCTTGTTTGTTCTGCTGAGGAATTGAGGCTTTATCCAGCAGGCAACGGGCTGTGTGTATAGAAGGTGTCTAAATAAAGCCACAATATAATCGTTTTTGGTTTTGGGCATATCATTCTAAAAACTTAGTAATTTGGAAACTTCTCAAAACAGCGAGACCAACCCAAGTCCAAACAGAGAAAAAAGTAGATGCATTCTTCCATCAGGCTGTTCTAAAAATGGTATTTGAAAACTATTTGAATAATGAGAGAAAACCTGACTGGTCTTCCAGGCCAGTGTTATCTGTCTTTTCCCACTCAGTTTTGGTTAAGTTACTATAAAATCTTAGTGGAATTTTCTCGACCTTTTGGTTTGTACTTATATTGCCTTGTCTCTGCCTTTTTGTTAATCATATCTTACATGCTTCAAAAGACCCATTTCTTTTATTTAAACCCCTTTTATATGCACTATGTTGCATACTTGTATTTGCTGATTCAGTTTTGTATTTATTTTCTTCAATTATTTTGTGTCTTTTCCTTGAGCTGTATCACTTATTTTGTTGCATTTCCCAGCTAATGATAACAAGATACCTAATGCTTTGTAAGTCTAGAGAAGGTAGGTACTGTTATCATCCCCAATTTGTAGGTGATAAAACTGAGGCACAGAACCCTTGAGTAACTTGCTCCAAACCACACTGGGTGTAAATTACTTATTCATGATTCTACTTACACATGCTCTGCCACTGGGGGGAAAAGGAGGTATTTATCTTGCCCACTGACATTTTCTCCTGGTCCTAGCACAGTGCCTAATACATAGTATAAACTCATAACTAGATGTCAAACTGCATTTCCATAATGCCTTAAATTCTACATTATGATGCTCAGCTGGAGATGGCTTTAAAAGTCTAATTCAGTTTTTTAATTGGATTGTTTGTTTCATATTGACTTTTTTGAGTTCTTCATATATTTTAGCTGTTAACCCCTTGTTGGAGTTACTATTCCCAAATATCATCTCCCATTTGGTTGGTTGCCTTTTTTGTTTTGTTGGCAGATTCTTTTGCTGTGCAGAAGCTTTGAGAACATTTGCTTAAGTGAAATAAGTCTGAAAAAGCTAAGAACTATATGATTTCATTCATGTAAGATATAATGCTGAAACTCATAGACACAGACAGCAGTAGAGTGGTTACCAGAGGGAAGGGGGTGGTGGTAGTAAAAGACAAAGGGGGGCAAATACGTGGTGATGGAAGCTGATTTGACTTTAGGTGGTGGATACACAATGCAAAATACAGATCACGTATCATAGAAATGTCCACTTGAAACCTATATGATACTGTTAACCAGTGTCACCCCAATAAATTTAATTTAAAAAAATCTAATTCAGGAAGATAAAGTTTATTGGAGGGCTGTGTAAAGTCTCATCTTAAAATACATTTTTCCCTAAAATATTTTTTTAAAGATTTTATTTATTTATTTTCAGAGAGGGAGGGAGAAAGAGAGAGAGAGAGAGAGAAACATCAATGTGAGGTTGCTGGGGGCTGTGGCTTGCAACCCAGGCATGTGCCCTGACTGGGAATCGAACCTGCGATGCTTTGGTTCGAAGCCTGTGCTCAATCCACTGAGCTACGCCAGCCAGGGCCTCCCTAAAATATTTTAATAGTTTATTTTTATTGTACTTTTTTCATTACCATTTATCTCCCTTATACCCTCTTCCATTTACCCCAGGCCCCCCATAATCTCCACACTGTTGTCCATGTTCATGAGTCCTTTTTCTTTTTTGCTTCATATTCCACCCCCAACCCCCTCTAGAGCTGTCAGCCCCCTAAAATTTTATGGTTTTTTTTAAGACTTAAAATTTCTACCAAAATGATAATTTTTTGTAATTGTTTTTATGCTCCCAAACTAATGGGAATGGCATGGTATAGTGGGAAGAACATTGGCTTCTAAATAGACCATAGTTTGAATCCTGCCTCTACTTCCCAATTGCTGCTTAGTCTTGAGCATATTATTATATTGCTTTGAGACTCAGTTTCTTTAACTGAACTAGGGATAATGATACAGGAAATGTGCTTCCAATATTGCAAGTTGATGCTTAATATACAGTTGTCCCTTGGTATCCATGGGGATTTGGTTCCAGGATCTACCTGCTCCCATATAAAATCCACAGATACTCAATTCCTTCTATAAAATGGCATAGTATTTGTATTTAACCTATGCACATGCTCTCTCTCCCAAATACTTTAAATCACCTCTAGATTACGTGTAATACCTAATACAATGTAAATGCTATGTAAATAGTTATATTGTTTAGGGAATAATGACAAGGAAAAAAATCTGTACATGTTCAGTACAGATGCAACCATTGTAGGGCTAATTACATAGTACACATTAGCAACAACGTAACATTTTTTTCTGAATATTTTCAAACTTTGGTTGAATCCAGGGACGTTGATGACGCAGAACCCATGGATGCAGAGGGCTAACTGTATATTTGTTTCTGTGATGATAGGAGGCAATGTACTGTACTGGATAGAAATCAGACATCTTCCTTTTCCCATTTCCAGTGGTATAGTAATTTGTTTTCTTTTTCTACTTGACTTGACTGTCCTTTTCCCTGTTGTCCATTTGCTGCCCTCTTCATCTCTCATTATCCAGTTCAGATATGACATCCCTATAGTTTTTCCTGACCACTACTCCAAGATAGAATTCTTGGCACTTCATCTGTTCTCTTAGCACATTGTTTTATAGACATAGCTAATGTTTGTTGAATGGTTATGAGCTTTCATGTACTCTTCTAAGCATTTTATACATGCTAACTCATTTAATACCCTGTGAGGAAGGGTTATTTTTTTTTATTTTACAGGTGAGGAAATTGAGGCAAAGAGAGAGGTTAAATAACTTTCTTGAGGTCAGTACATCTAGTATTTGGTAAAGACTGGATTCAAACCAGGCAGGCCCATCTTTTAACCACATACCTATGTTGCTATAGTTAATTCTCCTTGATAGATAGACTCTAATTCCTAATAACATGGACCATGTGCTTGAAACTTTGACTGACTTATCTTTTCTGCAGTGACCCTTCTAGGAAGGTGCTGTCTCTATTTTACATGCACAGCTCAGCCATAGCCTCAGTTTCACCTTTTCAATTTCTTTTACCATGTCTCTAGTTTGATGGATTCATAGTTCACTCTCTTGCTGTGTTTCTCTTCCTTTTTCTTCTTGCTTTGTTTTAGATAAAATATTCTCTTGTGGTTAGTAAACATGGATAAGAATAATGATGTGAAGATATCAGAAACCGTAAGATGATTGAATTTAACTTACTTACGAATGAAGGGCCAGCAGGTAGTGTACATTTAAAAAATGCCATTTGGCTACCACCACCACAAAAACCAAAAAAAAAAGAAGAAGAAGAAAAGAAATTAAAAATGCCATTTGGTTTTACTGATTTTGTTTTGCTTAATTGTTCTTGTACAAAAGATTGTTCTGTTTCCCTTTTACGTTTGCTTTTATTTCAACAACTTGGTACCTAAGGAGGTATTATAGTTTGCCTTGGAAACCTAATGACCATATTTAGCATGATTTCTCTGGTAGTAGTTGTTGAGTTAAAAACTAAGTTAACAAAATCAGTAATCTTGGCACACAGTCTATTGGATCATTTTGTGGCTAGGGCATGTGACTAGGCAATGTGTTTGCTGGTAACTTTCATATTTACTACTAGGGTCCCACAGGAGATGCATAAAGTAGGCAAGGTCATTCTTACCCTCTGCATAAGTAAAGATAAAAAGAGGAAGAATAAATTAACTACAAAATGGATGTGCACTGTCTGAAATGATCTAATGTTTTAAAATTACTTTTTTAGTTAAAAACACCTTGGGTAAAAAACATTTTTTTTCTTTTACATTTTAAAAATAGAGCTAAAGAAGTAAAAATCAGAGGTATGAATTCTAAAATTTGAAATGAATTATTTTTGATTTACAGGAAGATGTAGATTCTTTCATGAAACAGCCAGGGAATGAGACTGCAGATACAGTACTAAAGAAGCTGGATGAGCAGTACCAGAAGTATAAGTTTATGGAACTCAACCTTGCTCAAAAGAAAAGGAGGTAAGTGTGGAAATTTCCAGCCTTTAAAAATATTAATGTTGGATGGCTTAAACTTTTCAAAAATTGACATGTTGAAGTGATAATGTTTTAGAAGAACTGGATAAAAAAAATATATTATTAAAATTATTTTAAAAATGAAAATTTAAAAATTGAGACATAATTTACATACAATAAAATGTCCAAATGTTGAATGTTCCGTTTAATGAACTTTGACAAATATAGTCACTTTAATAATCATTAACCAGATCAATATATAGAACATTTCTATTACCCGAGGAAGTTTCCTCCCACTGCTTTCTGACCAACCCTTCCCACTCCCAGAGACAATCACTGTTCAGATTGTCTTTACCATGAGTTAGTTTTGTCTGTTCTTGAACTTACATATAAATGGAAGCATTTAGTAACTCTTGTTTTTTGTCAGGTTTCTTATACTTAGAGGAATGCTTTGAGAGTCTTCTATGATGTTGTGTGTATTAGTAAGTTAGTTTCTCTTTAGTGCTGAGTAATGTTCCATTGTATGTGAATGTACCACAAATTTTGTCTGTTTGCCTATCAGTGGATATTTGGGTTGTTTCCCGATGTGGTTTTAAGTCTTTCTGTGGATGTGTGCTTTTATTTCTCCTGGATAAATTACTTAGGGGTGGAGTTACTGATTTGTATAGTAGGTGTCTATTTAATTTTATGAGAAACTGCCAAGTGTCCTTGAAGGTGGCTATAGCTATATTACACTCTCAGCAATTAAGTTGGGTTCCAGTTGTTCCATATCCTCATCAGCACTTGGTATTGTCAGTCTAAAGATGGTTTTGAAAACATAATAGAATGACTATTGAAAACCTATTATTTCAAAGCATCTAGGATCATAATATTTTCCATATCTACTTCTTTCATCTCATGTTGCTGATGAGATGAGACACACCCACAGATGTTATTATTTTTCCCAAGATTTCATAATTAAGAGGCATATGACAAAGGTTTTCTTGCTCTTACTCCTTTATTTCTCTATATTTTTATAGTAGCTTATAAAGTAAATTTACTGTAATAAATATTTATGGATATCTGCTATGTACATGTACCAGCATTCTATTGTCAGTTAAATATTTATAGAATTCCTAGGAGGTGCCACATACTATTTTGGGTGAAATAAGGTTCAGTATGTGTTTTCAATAGGGACACAGCCTAAAAGCATGATATGTATATAAATAAAGTAACTACTTGAAGTATAGCAGTTGAGGTGTTCTGATACAAAGTATTGACTTAGCACAGGGGAAGGTGTCATCTGGAGGGGGACGAGGAGGTTCAGGAGAAGCTTCCTAGAGGAACAAATTGCTGTGTAGAATTTTGAAGGCTGGTTATGAGTTTGGAGGCAGAAAAGCAGAGAAGGGTAGTTTGGGCCTAAGGTATCATTTATGCAAAGGTACCAGTTTGTTTTTAGATATATTTTCTCATTTGATTTTAGTGATAAGTGGGGAAATTTGAGTAAGGGCTGGCTATTAGATAAGATGCAAAGTGGCTGACATGGACAAATGGAGAGTATTAACCAAAAAATCTAGGATGAAAAACAGTATGAACAATATGCTGTCATTTTGGAAAAAATGTGCACAGAAATAGCTGGAAAATTCTGTGATAATGGTCTGTTAACAGTAGTCATCTTTGGGCATTGGGAATGTTCTTTTTCTTATTTTGCCTGTTTGTATTCTTAATTTTCTATAATATTCATGTACTGCTTTTGTAATAAAAGTTTATTTTAAAAAGAAGAATAAGGTCATTGGTTTTGAGATCACCTACAGTAAGGTTATAGATAGAAAAGAAAATGGACCGCAGGACTAAATCCTGGGACAGAGGAGGAAGTATGCATATCAAAGTTACATTTTTTCAGCTCTGGTCAAGTGGCTCATGTGATTGGAGTGTCGTCACATACACCAAAAGGTTGCGATTTCTATCTTTGGTTTGGGTGTAAATGGGAGGTAGCCGATCGGTGTTTCTCATTGATTTCTCTCACTCTCTTCGTATCCCTCTTACTCAGATCAATTAATATCTTCTCAGGTGAAGATTTAAAAAAATTGCACCCTGGTGTGGGTGCAAATGGGAGGCAGCCGATCGATGTTTCTCTCACATTGATTTCTCTCACTCTCTCCGTATCTCTCTTACTCACATCAGTTACTATCTTCTCAGGTGAAGATTAAAAAAATTATATTGTTCCAGACCACCTCTTGAGATTGGGCTCTTTGAATGACCTCAGGTAGTTGCCCAAGTTTGAGCCAATACTCATTTGCTTCTTACTTTCTTGGTGTTCTTATCACTTTGGCTCCTCTTGAATCCCAGAACTGAACACCTATAAAGTAAAAGTTATGCTGCTAATTCTAGTACAGTAGTATAGTAGGATATTCACTCCAGGTTTACATATGCTCTAGGCCTGAATATGTGCAATAAAAATTGGCAGTGTATATGTGCAGCTTATCTAACTAGGTGTACTTGGTATAAATTGGTGTACAAAACAGTCCCTGCCCTTGGAGGGATTACAGTCTGGTGGGGTCTAGGCAGTAAACATACAATTCAGTACAATTAATACTTACTGTGCAGCTGATTTGTGCCAGGCATCATCCTAGGCCCTTAGGATACATCAGTGAACCAAACAGGTAAGAATTTGTGCTCTCACGGAGCTGACACTGCAACCAGAAGTACTGTAAATTATATAGTAGGTTAGAAGGCAATAAGCACTATGGAGATAGGAATATGGAATAAAGAGAGTGGAGTATCAGAGGTGGCGGCTACTAAGGGTTTTGAGCAGAGGAATGACATGATCTCATTTTCTATTTTTAAGTATTTTTTTGACTATGCTGTTACAGTTTACCATTTTCCCCCTTCATCCCCCTCTGCCCTGCACCCCCCTCCCTCCACCATTCCCTCGCTCGCCCTTAGTTCGTGTCCAGGGGTCATACATGTAAGTTATTTGGCTTCTTCATTTCCTTTAGTTCGTGTCCAGGGGTCATACATGTAAGTTATTTGGCTTCTTCATTTCCTTTATTATTCTTAACCTGCCCCTGTATATTTTGTGCTTACCTATTATGATTCTTATTCCCTGTACCTTTCCCCCATCCTCCCCCTTCCCCCTTCCTGCTGATTCCCCTTCGTGTGATCTCCATTTCTGTGATTTTGTGTCTGTTCTGGTTGTTTGCTTAATTTGTTTTTGTTTTTTAGGTTCAGTTGATAGCTGTGAGTTTGTTGTCATTTTACTGTTCATAGTTTTGATCATCTTTTTTTTCTTAGATAAGTCCCTTTAACATTTCATATAATAAGGGCTTGGTGATGATGAACTCCTTTAACTTGATCTTAGCTGGGAAGCACTTTATCTGCCCTTCCATTCTAAATGATAGCTTTGCTGGATAGAGTAATCTTGGATGTAAGTCCTTGCCTTTTATGACTTGGAATACTTCTTTCCAGCCCCTTCTTGCCTGTAAGGTTTCTTTTGAGAAATCAGCTGTTAATCTTATGGGAACTCCTTTGCAGGCAATGGTCTCCTTTTCTCTTGCTGCTTTTAAGATTCCCTCCACATCTTTAATCCTGGGTAATTTAATTATGATGTGTTTTGGTGTGTTCCTCCTTGGGTTATACTTATTTGGGACCCTTAACCTTCCTGGACTTGCATGTCTATTTCCTTTGAGAGATTGGGGAAGTTCTCCTTCATTATTTTTTCAAATAAGTTTTCAATTTCTTGGTCTTCCTCTTCTCCTGTCACCACTATGATTCAGATGTTGGCACGCTTAAAGTGGTCCCAGAGGTTCCTCAGCCTCTCCTCATTTTTTTTTGTATTCTTATTCCTTCATTCTGTTCCAGTTCAATGTTTCTTTCTTCCTTCTGTTCCAAATCGTTGATTTGAATCTCACTTTCCTTCCCTTCACTGTTGGTTCCCTGTATATTTTTCTTTATTTCACTTTGTATAGCCATCACTTCTTCCTTTATTTTGCATCCATAGTCAGTCATTTCTGTGAGCTTCCTGGTTTTGAACTCTGATAGGTTGGCTATCTCCTAGTCGCTTAATTCTTTATTCAGAGTTTTGATCTGTTCTTTCATTTGGACCATATTTCTTTGCCTTGGTGCACCTGTTAACGTTGTAAAGGGTGGAGCCTTAGATATTGCCAGGAGGAGGCAACTCATTTGCCTGTGTTTTGGCGCTGTATGTGGGGAGGGGTCAGAGAGGGAACAGTGTCACTTGCTCAGCTGTTGCCCTGCTTTCAGTCACTTACCCCCCTACCCAGATTGCACCTTCCTGGTGCTGATTCCCAGGTGGGTCAGTTTGTGTATGTTCTGGGACCCTATTAGTCTCTCTAACTGAGTTCCTGTGAGACTGGCAGTTTCTCCCACTGCCACAACCCCCACAGGTTTTTACAACCAGAGGTATTTGAAGCTTTAGTTTCCAGCCTTGGAACCCTGAGTTTTGCGGTCTGTCTCGTTCCCCAGTTATTCGTCCTGGTTTATCCACATGCAAATGTGGGACTGCCTGGTCTGCCAGCTGCCACTTTGCTGGGTGTCCTCTCTGCCTTGGCTTCCCATCTCCACCCCTCCTGCAAGTCTAGATGAATGTTTCTTCTTTAACTCCTTGATTGTCAGACTTCTATACAGTTTGATTTTCTGGCAGTTCTGGTTGTTTTTTGTTTTTAAATTGGTTGTTTTCCTCCTTTTGGTTGTGTGAAGAAGTGAAGCGTATCTGCCTATGCCTCCATCTTGGCCGGAAGTCCTGATTTTCTTCTGTTATCACATGACTCACTTGGATTGATAATATTCTTAAGAAGGGCTGAACCAAAGATATCAGTTAGGAGGTCCTTTCACTAATCTGGATTCAGTGATGGCAGTGGTAGGAAAGAGTCGTATTCAGAATCTGCTTTGAAGTTGGAGCCAGCATGATCTGGTGAGTTGGAGGTAAGATGTGGAAGGGAGGCATGGAAGATGGCTCCCAGGTCTAAGCAACTGAAAGGGAGAATTACCATCCAAGATGGAGAAGACTGGGTGGAACAGGTTTGGGGGAAGATCAGGAGTTCAGTTCTAGACACATTTGAAATGCCTTTTGGACATGTAAGTGGAGATGTTAAGTGGGCAATTAAGTATATGAGTCTGAATTTTGGGAACCATCTGAGCTGTATTTAAAAATTTGGTAGTCATTTAAAGTTGATTGAGCTCTATCACCAAGAGAGTGCATGTAGGGGAAGAGAAGATCAAAGATCTGAGCACTCACTGCAACAGTAAGAAGTTTGGGAAAAGAGTGATAACCACCAAAACAGACTTAGAAGAGTTGGCAGTGAGGTCAGGTAAACCAGGTGACCATAGGGTTTTGGAAGCCACGCTTAAGAGAATGTATCTTGGAGGAGGGAATGACCATATGCTGTGTCAAATGCTGCTGATGGCTCAAATAGAATATAAAGACTGAGAATGGACATGGACTCAGCAAAGTGGAAGTCATTGGTGTTCTGGATGGGAACAGTATCTAGTGCTTAAACGGAAAGGGCAGAATTGGAGAAAATGCATATGGAAAACTTCAGAGAAGTTTAACCCATTTTAGTAGTGTATTGGTTATCTTTTTTGTGTGTCAGAATTTTTTACATATTGGATACTAATCCTTTCAGGTTATATGTGTGAGAAAGTTTTCTTTTTTTTAAAACTTACCGCTTTTCTTTCCTTATGGTTTATTTTGATTACACCAGGGGTGTCAAACTCCTTTTCACTGGGGGCCACATCAGCCTTGTGGTTGCCTTCAAAGGGCTGAATGTAATTTCAACTCCTTAACGGGTAAGGAGAGTAGTTACATTTATGCAGTCCTAAAATTATTTCAGCCCTTTGAAGGCTGATGTGGCCCCTGGTGAAAACAAGTTTGACACTCCTGGATTAGATGTTCTTAATTTATACGTTTTCAGTCAAAATTTCTCTTAATAATTAGTGTTTTTGGTGTCTTGTTTAAGAAATCCTATTCTATATCTCATGTTCAAAAAGATAAACCCCTATATTTTCTTCTAAGAATTGTAAAATTTTGTTTTTCACATTTAGCTTCTTAATTCATCAGAAATTTATTTTTACATATGACATGTAGCAGGCTTTGAGTTCTTTTTTTTAATGGATATGCCATGGACATACTGTATGACTTGGTACCATTTAATTTTTATTTTAAAATTCCAGCTGTGATCTAAATACCCTTTATAAAGTCCCATTTAACAATCTTTTCCCTTAATGATTAGTGCTTCTTATATTCAGTTTAAGAAATAATTCGCCTATCCCAATCGCTTCTTGGCCTTTTGGCTAAAATCAAGTGAAGAAATATTTGCCTATCCCAAGTTCGTGAAGATACTCTCTTAATGTTTTATTCTTAAAGCTTTTGATTTATCTTTTACATTTAGATCTATAATCCATGGGTTATTCAGAAGTGTGTTGCTAAATTTCAAAGCATTTGTGGTATTTTCAAGCATGTTTCTCTGTCCTCTCTACTTACATTGATAGTTGGACGTACATTCTTGATCATATTAAGGCTTTTTGGCAACACTTCATAAGTTTATGTGCTCTTCCATTAAGAGACAGGTAGTATCTAGTTGTCCCTTTTTATGATACTCAATGCCCAGATCTATTAATTATTAATTGCAAAATGATGTTCTAATTCAGTTCTTTCTTTTTTATTTATTAATAAACAGGCATATTTCTATAAAAAGAAATGTCCCCTCATGTACTATTTGGTAAAAGTGGCTGTAGGAAATCAGCTCACTTTTCAGTTTCTTCCCTTGAAAAGGAATTTTAGCCCCATAGGTCTGTCATCTCAGCAGCTCTCTGCTGCCTTCCAACAAAGGAGGTATACTGTATTTTTCGGACTATAAGACGCGCCTAGGTTTTAGAGGGGGAAAATAGGGGGAAAAGTTTTGAAGCAAAAAATGTGGTAAAATATTTAATAACATAAATAACATAATATTTCACCAATGTAAATATAAGCAGAACTCAACAGCAACATTAACAACCATTATTCTTCCCAAATGGGGGGGGGCGGGGGGAGTGCATTTTATAGTCTGAAAAATACATTATTTTTCTCTGGCTATTCGAGCAGTTAGAGGTGGAAGTGCTGGTCTTTTTACATCTTAACCTGAAACAATTTCTATCCTTTAAAAATAGTTTTTAGTCTATCTTACTAGGTGTATGCAATCTGAGAATTATGTCTTCTTGGTGAATTTAACCCTATATAAAATAGTACTTATTGTGTTAAAATCTAAATTGTTGGATACTTAGGCTACCCTAGCTTTCTTTTGGCTAATATTACTTGGTGTGCTTTTTTCAATCCTTTTTATGAATAAAGCAGCTATAAATATCTGTGTGCAGGTTTTGTGTTGATGTAAATATTCAACTCCTTCGGGTAAATACCAAAGGAATGTGATTGCTGGATTGTATGGAAAGAATATGTTTCGTTTTGTAAGAAACTGCCAAACTGTCTTCCAAAAGTGGCTGTACCGTTTGCATTCTCACCAGCAATTGATGAGAGTTTCTGTTGCCAGCAGCATCCTCACCAGCATTTGGTGTTGCCAGGGTTCCAGATTTTGGCCATTCTGATA
Organism: Tonatia bakeri; assembly: GCA_004024845.1. NCBI lineage: Eukaryota > Metazoa > Chordata > Mammalia > Chiroptera > Phyllostomidae > Tonatia > Tonatia bakeri. The sequence goes on from PVIA01005621.1 coordinate 46,796, forward strand.
GGTGTGTAGTGGTATCTCCTTGTTATTTTGATTTGCATTTCCTTGATGGCATATGATGTGGAACATCTTTTCATATGCTTATTTTCCATCTGTGTATTTTCTTTGTTTTAAAGATTTTATTTATTTATTTTTAAAGAGAGGGGAAGGGAAGGAAAAAGGGAGAGAAACATCATTGTGTGGTTGCCTCTCACGTGGTCCCCACTGGTGACCTGACCTGCAACCCAGGCATGTGCCCTGACTGGGAATTGAATCAGTGACCCTTTGGTTCACAGCTCGTGCTCAGTCCACTGAGCTACACCAGCCAGGGCTCCATCTGTGTATTTTCTTTGAGACATGTCTGTTAAGGTCTTTGACCCGTTTTAAAATCAAGTTGCTTGTTTTCTGATTGTTGAGCTTCGAGAGTTCTTTGTATATTTTGGGTAATAGTCTTTTACCAGATATGTCTTTTACAAAGATTTTCTTCTAGTCTGTGGCTTGTCTTTTCTCTTGACGATGTTTTTTGTAGAACATAAGTTTTTAATTTTAATGAAATCCAGGATATTAATTATTTCTCTCATGAATTGTGTCTTTGGTGTTTATCTAGGAAATCATCACCACACTCAAGGTTATCTAGCTTTTCTCCTGTGTTACCTTCTAGGAGCTTTATAGTTTTGCATTCTGACATTTAGGTCTGTGATTCATTTTTTGATTGTATTTTTTTAAGATTTTATTTATTTTTAGAGAGGAAAGGGAGGGAGAAAGAGAGAGAGAGAGAAACATCAGTGTGCAGTTGCTGGGGGCCATGGCCTGCAACCTAGGCATGTGCCCTGACTGGGAATCGAACCTACAATGCCTGGTTCGCAGCCCGCACTCATTCCACTGAGCCACACCAGCCAGGGCAGATCTGTGATTCATTTTGACATAATTTTTGTGAAGTGTTTTAAGTCTGTGTCTAGATGCATTTTGTGTGTGTGTACATGTTCAGTTGTACCAGGGTAATAGTTTTGTTAGTAACTGTAATATAACTTACCTGTTGTGTGTGATCAGTCCCATCATGCCATCCTCATTTTCTTAAATTTCTGTGTGCAAATCAATGATCCCTTTATAATTTTAAGAGCAGTTGTTACTTAACTTGAAAATAAAATAGCATTTATCAACCTAAAAGTTAAAGAAAAATTACCCAAAGCTTAAAAGAAGTACTAAATTATACTTTATCATAATGTGGTGTGTTACACATTTAGGTGGTATTTTGCATTTTTCACAGTGTGACAAGTGCAAGCACTGAGAAGCTGTCACTGTGCTTTGCTGGCATTTAGCTGACTGTGATGTGTGTATACTGAGTGCACTCGCCAGGAGCAGCTACATTCAGCACTGGATAGGGAGTTGGTGGTTTCCGATGGTTTTGAATTTAGAATATAATATTTGAATGCATGTTATTTTTTAAATTATTTAAAATTCAGTTCTAATAAAATATGGAGCCTTTGAATCATATTTGTGAAATATGGTTTCCTCTAGAAATGTTAAATAATGATGGGGTGTTTTACATAGAAGGGGGCTTTGTATACAGTAGGCATTGCATAACTATTTGCTATCTTATTTAAATGTTTCAGTAAATATTTCTATCTTAGATGTTTTAGTAAACCACCTTTATTAACTTTATCTTAAATATGAATGTCTTAAATGTTTCATATTTGTAAATAGTCTTCAAGAACATACCAATAGAAGTGAAATGAACCAGTCAGTGAAAGACAAATACCATATAATCTCACTTACATGTGGAGTCTAATGAACAAAATAAACTTTAATGAGCAAAATAGAATGAGAGGCACAGAAACATGGAACAGACTGATAGCTGCAAGAGGGGAGGCAGGGGCTGGTTGAAAGAAGGTGAAGGGATTAGCCAAAGGACATACATGCATCAACCATGGGTATGGACAACTGTGTAGGGATTGCCTGGGGGGGCTGGGTGGAGGGGGGGCAAAGAGGAGAAGTTGGGACAACTGTAATAGCATAAACAGTAAAATGTAATTTAAAAAAAGAAAATGCAAGGCTTGTAAGACTGTGTCCTGGTGTTTATTTTTGCTGCAAAATACTAAATTAACCTCTTTTCTTATTCACAGGCTGAAAGGGCAGATTCCTGAGATTAAACAGACTTTAGAAATTCTAAAATACATGCAGAAGAAAAAAGTAAGTGTATTTTTGTTTGTGAATGTGAATGAACTAGGATACTTTGGCAGAGATGTATGTGTCTTCCTTGACTCTCTGGTCACTAGTGTTTCATCTGTGCTGGAAGATCTGGTCAGCCTTCTTGAACATGTGTACTGATGTTATAGACAGTGTGCTTCCATGATAAATATGGTTTTGTGGCCCTCTCCCAATCAGATTTAATTCTAGGGCCTGTACTTCTTGGATTATTTTATTTATGTGTAGTATTTGCAAAATTTAAATGCAATTTGAAGTTATTTTAGATACAAAAAGAAGATGTCTTATTTTGAAGTAGCATCATCTAAGGGTTTTGTTGTTGTTACTGTTCTCCCTAAGAATAAGGTGTGAATCCAAGAGTTATAGAGTTGGAAAGAACCTTAGAAATTATGTTATAGATTCTCATTTAACAGTTGAGGATACAGTTACAGAAAGGTTATACTTAACCAGTGTTGCATAGCTAGTTACTGGCAGAACTAGATTTGAAAATCTTCTGAGTCTTAATCAATACTCATTAACTACAAGCAGTCTGTAAAGATATAATTTCATAAGGATATTATATTTAAAATATTTTATGTGTCAGTATATATGATTTATTACTTGACTGGTAGAATAACTACATTTCCAGTACATTATTTTATTTTTTTTAGGGAGAGGGGAAGGGAAGGAGAAAGAGAGAAAAAGATCTATTGGTTGCATGTGTCCCAACCAGGGACCAAACCCGCAACCCAGGCACGTGCCCTGGTTGGGAATTGAACCAACCGGTAACCTTTCGCTTTGTGGAACAATGCCTAGCCAACTGACCCACACCAGTCAGGGCTCCAGTACATTATTCGATGTGGTGAACTTTGTAAGAGACTTCAGAATGCTGGTTGGTTGGGCATGACACACTGACGAAGTAATAATAAAAGCTAACTCTTGTGTAGTGCTTATGCTGTACCAGGCACTGGTATGTCAACTATGCTTGTGATGGCCTTCAGAGGTATAGAGATTATTATTTGTGTTTTACAGATGAGGAACCTGAGACACGGAGAGGTTAAGTAATATGCCAAATTTACACAGGTGGTAGGCAGTTGATTCAGAATCCATGTCCCTCCATGCCCAGCCATATGGCTCCAGGCATTCATTTCTTTTACCACTATACGTAGTTTGTATGATGGTACTGTTTTAAATTGCTTAGGTTCAGCTGTGAGCTCTCTCCTTTATAGCTTTGGTGTTAAACTTGTCTGTTTACAGTGCTATCATTTTTTTTTTAAGGAGTCCACCAATTCACTGGAGACCAGATTCTTACTGGCAGATAACCTGTATTGCAAAGCTTCAGTTCCTCCTACTGATAAAGTGTGTCTGTGGTTGGGGGTAAGTAAACTTAATAGCCACAGCTTCCTTGGCTGACATTTGTTTTTCCCAGCAAAACAGTATTATTTCAGTTATGTAAATGGTCATCTCCCTTTGACTGTTGAAGGCAGGGGTGGAATTCAAGTAGTCCATATAAGAAACTGACTGAAATTAGGAGTGTGATGAAGATTGCCACACAAACATGCTCAAGTCTCCCAAATAAATAAAACTGACCAAAACCCTAATTCCTTTGAACTAATGCTTTATCTCTTATATGTAACAGAAGGAAGAGCAATAGAAGTAAAATAGATGGTACTGCTGAACCTCAAATAAATGTTTCTTCCCAGTAGGAGTTTATAAGTTCTAGAAAGATCTCTCTAAACTTAAGGGAGAAAAGATTATTATAAAAAAACCCTTGAGGTTGTAGTCTACTTTCTTTTCTTTATTTTTTAAAGATTCATTCATTCATTCATTCATTCATTCATTCATTCATTCATTCATTTTTAGAGAGGAATGGAAGGAGAAAGAGAGGGAGAGAAACATCAGTGTGTGGTTGCCTCTCAAGTTCCCCTACTGGGGACCTGGCCCACAACCCAGGCATGTATCCTGACTGGGGATCAAACCAGTGACTCTTGGGTTTGCAGGTCAGCATTCAGTCCACTGAGCCATACCAGCCAGGGCTAGAGTCCACTTTTTTTTTAAAAGATTTTATTTATTTATTTTTAGAGAGGGAAGGGAGGGATGGAGAGAGAGAGAGAGAAACATCAATGTGTGGTTGCTAGGGCCATGGCCTACAACCTAGGCATGTGCCCTGACTGGGAATCGAACCTGCGATGCCTGGTTCGCAGCCTGCGCTCAATCCACTGAGCTACACCAGCCAGGGCTTTTTTTTTTTTTTAAGATTTTATTTATTTATTTTAGGGTCCACTTTTTAAAGTATACATTTCGTTCAATTCCCAGCCAGGGCACAGGCCTGGGTTGCAGGCCACGGCCCCCAGCAACCGCACATTGATGTTTCTCTGTCTTTGTCTTTCTCCCTCCCTTCCCTCTCTAAAAATAAATAAATAAAATCTTAATTTAAAAAAAAGTATACATTTCAATTGTAGTGTATTTCATAGATCTTGGCTTTGATTTTTTTTAATCTTACTTTCTTAGTCCCCTAACCAAGCCAGTTCTGACTGTCTAGCTGTCCAGAAGTCTTGTTATCTCAGTCAAGTTCCCATTCAGAGTAGAAAGTCATGTGTATCTCTCCCAGCTTTCCCCACCAGGAGAACTTCTCCTTGCTGCTATTCTATTGAATCACCCCTGAGAGACATTTTACTGCTGTGAAAGATGGTCAACTTAGCACATGGAAACTCACTTTTCTATCATTTAGTTCCTCCTGATTTTTGTTAGTTGTAATATTTTCAGTTTGTACATTTAATTGCATACCATAATTCTCATACTTGTTTAGTTTTAGTTCTGTAAATGGAATAGCTATTCACCCAGTGACTCAAATCCTAGGGGTCATTCACCTTGGTTTCTCTTCCCTCCACCCACGTTCCATCAGCATGTGTGGATAAGATGATTCCATAAATTAGACTGGGACAACAGGGTACTCTCTGGTAAGAATTATGGCTGGAGTCCACCTCACATCTCACACCAGGATGAATTCTGCATAAATCACATACTTACATGAAATACTGACACCATCAAAGTTTAGGTCAAGTCATAGGGGACTTATTTTGTAACCCTGAAATAGGAATAGATTTTTTAGGCCACAAAAATGAGAAATCATAAGCAAAGCCAAAAGACAATTAACAGGAAAAACATTTGTGACTCTTATTGCAGCAAAGGACTAACAGGTTTGCAGAGTGACTTGCAGTTGTGTTGTGGCCATGTCAGTCTTGAGATGCCTATTAGACTGTCAAGTGGAGAAGCTGATTATTTGAAGAGTGACTCAGCTAAAGAGAAATGTTTGGCACAGGGTACTTCCTGAAGAATGATTGATTTTTTTTGACATGAATGAAATGTTTTTAAATGTATTTTATTTTTTCTTGTTAAAAGTAACCACAGTGTAGAAATTTTCTAGGAAAAAAAAGTAATAAGAAACTGTAGCAACCTACTCGGAGGAATGAGATTGTGAGTCTGGGATTGGAGGGACATGTACTTTCCATTGATTTTTTTTTGTCCTATGTGAATTTTTACAGTTTTCTAATTATTGTGGATTGCGTTGTTCCGTCACTAAGTATTTTTGCAGCACCTACTTTGTGCCAAACACTTCCATTTTGTCTCATTTGATCCTTACAACAATCCTTTAATTTTTAATTTTCATTTGTCAGATGAGGAAAGTGGTTCAGGAAATGCTCTGTAGTAAGTCAAGTGGTAAGTGTTCAGACTGGGAAAGGTATGGTTCCCCACCTCCAGAGTCCATGGATCCCCAAGTGTTGGCAGTAACACCAGCTCTTCCAAATGCCAGATAGAATCACCTTGCCTTTGCCCCTAGCATCTGTTGGAAGTAGGAAGAGGGCAGAAAAAGCTAGCTATTTTTCGAAGAAATATTTTTATTTATTTATTTTTAGAGGAGAAGGGAGGGAGAAAGAGAGAGAGAGAAACATCAGTGTGTGGTTGCCTCTTGCATGCCCCCAACTGGGGACCTGGCCTGCAACCCAGGTGTGTGCGCTGCCTGGAAATTGAACCAGTGACCCCTTGGTTCACAGGCCGGCGCTCAGTACACTGAGCCGCACCAGCCAGGGCAAGCTAGCTATTTTTCTTATTGGATCAAATGTAGATGTATTTGAAAACTTTTAAATTATAGTATATTAAACTCAAAACAACTATTTAAATGGATTCAAGTGTAATACTATTTAGTGTCATGATGTACTTAATAAAAAGTAGGATTCGGTATCTAAATAAACATATTTGTTTCATCCTAATTCTCCCATTTACTTTCTAGCTATACAAGCAGAAGGAACCTGATCTCTCTTAACCCGTTTTCTTAACTGTAAAGATAAAGATAACTGGCCTCACCAGGGTTGTTATGAGGAGTAAATGATATAATGTATGTAAACACATTCTCTAACCCCGGGGTCAATAGACTTTTATAAAAGGCCAGAGAGTAAAAAATATTTTTGGTTTTGTAGACCACTTGGTCTCTGTTACCATACTCCGCTGTGCCTCTGTGGCATGGAAGCATAAGTGAGTGGAGAATACCTGAGTTCCAATAAAATTTAAGACAAAAGGCAGCCAGCTGGATTTTGCCCAAGGACTGTAATTTGCCCAAATCCTGCTCTGACCTATAAAGCACTATGCAAATGTTTAGTAATTGTCATGACTTTCTCTCTTTAGGCTAATGTAATGCTTGAATATGATATTGATGAAGCTCAGGCATTGCTGGAAAAGAATTTATCGACTGCCACAAAGAATCTTGATTCTCTTGAGGAAGACCTTGACTTTCTTCGAGATCAATTTACTACCACAGAAGTCAGTATCCTTTCTTTAAAAAGAAACAAAAGGAGGAAAAGATAAAGATGTTAACATTCTTATTTGCATTGCTTTAATGAGAAGACTATCCTTGATTCTTAGACTAGTCAGTCTTACCTCATGCCACTGATTTTTTCCTACCCTGGCCCTCCCCCAGTGCACCCTAGATTCCAGACAATCCCCATCAGTTATTCTTCTTAAGCTCCCGCAAAGTGCCATGCCCTTTGCATTTTCTGACTTTGTCCCTCCTGCCTGCAATGATTTCCTATTTAGCCAGGTCACTTTTTATCCTTCATATTTCAGCACAAGCATCAGAACATTTCTGAACTTTTTCTAACTCTCTCAGGGCATTTTGTTGTTCCTCTGTGCTTACTTAACACTTTGCACATAGTTCTTTATTTGGGTTTCCTCATCAGACTGAGAACTCCTCAAGTGTAGAATCTGATCTGTACTTTCTCTCTCTTTACAGCATGTGCCACATGGTAGGCGTTGAATGCTTGGGCGAGGGTAGGCGTTGAGTGCTTGGGCAAGGGAGCAGGCCTGTTTGAGGCCTTGAGTGAGGGTGGCATGTGACTGTAATGTAAAGACTGTCCAGAGGGTAAGAAAAACCTATGTATTTCCTAGAAGGTAACATTAAAAAAACCTAGATGGCCTTAAGTATGATGATGACTTTTTGGATACAACACCAAAGTCACAATCCATGAAAGAATTGGTATGTGAGGGTCTACGCAGGGTGCTGCTTATGGAAAGGAAAAGATGTAGGTGCTTAATAAATTGAGTCAATGTTCTGTTAAGCCAAAGGGTAGGTGAAGGATAAAATTATTGATAATTAAATTATACTAATTTAAATATTACACATCATGATATGGTTTGAACGTTCTTTGAAGTTTTGTGTATGTGGGGCTGTCTTTAAAACTGTTGACAGTGTCAAGTACATATTTGTTAAATATAATACCATAGTTGATTACATATGCTAAACAATTGTTGATTTGATGCCTTGACTTCATTTTGGTGGAATTTAGTTCCAATAATTTCTCAGCAAATGATATTACAGCAAGATGGCTCACAACACTACTTGTCCCCAATATTTTGTGTGTGTGATTTATGCCTTTGATTTAGTGTGTGAGTTCATACTTAATAATTGCATATGTTATCTTTAGAATTGCATTTGCATTTTCTTTGACAGTTCTTGCAGACATGGCCAGGGTTTATAATTGGGACGTAAAAAGAAGAAACAAAGATGATTCTACCAAGAACAAAGCGTAATATTGGCAACAAAAAATATGGTTCAGTTTTCCAAACATGTTCTTTTAAATACTCCAAAGTTTATCCTTACAGGTTGACATAACTTTGAATGATTTTTTAACAGTAAGAATGATAATTAAAACTTTAAGAAAAGATAAACACCATTTTATTTATTTATAAAAACAATTAGTTTCAAATATTTTATGAAATTAGCAGTATTTTTATTTTTATTTTTTTTTGCATTTCCAACAAAGTAAATGCAACTTCCATCATTCTTTTTTGTTTGTCATAGGAAAAGTCTTAGTTGAAATGACTGAAAACTAATGTATGCTGTGGAGGCTGAATTCTGGACACTTTAGCACTGTTTACTTTTTCTTTATTAGCTGATGTTACTCTCCCTTGATATGGTTAAACAAGTTTAGAGGTAGGAAAAAGTCAGTTTGAATATTTGCCAACTTGCTTTTCTTTTAGTACATGTGGGGCTTTATGGTCCTGTGTTGCCATTATTTGTCTTATGTAAGTGGAGTTTCATGAAATACTGCTTAGCCAATAACTATTTATTATAATATTCTGTGCTTTTCAGGAAATGGTCATTTGCCTTCCTAAACCTTAAGAGGGCTATTGAGGCAACATTTTTTCTTTTCTTCTATAAGTGCACAGTGTCTTTGCAATGCCAACATCAAGAAGTTTTCAGCCAATGTGAAATAACAAAATTACCCACTCAAAACTCTTGGCTAAGGTGGTTTTGTATGTCTTGGTAGTTCTCCAAAGCAGCCGAACAGGAATATTGAGATGAATGAAAATCTGCAATGGTTGAAAAGACTTGTGAGGTTTTTTTATCCATGATAAAACCTTATTAGGAGTCATAGAAAATCCCCACGGAAAGCTGTTGGTACAGTGGCTAGTAGTGGGTGGTACAGATTCTGGTTAAAATAGATGTATTCCATCTCCATGTAATAAAAAGTATACTTGTACATGTTTTGTGCTTGTATTTCGTGATATTAAAACAGTGAAGTTAAAACTGGCATGGCACTTTTTCCATATTATTCTTTCTAAAATTAACATGGGTATTTTCACGTACTTGTAAAGTTTATTTACTTGTCTGTGTAAGTTGCATGTCCCAAAAACTTCTTATGTTTGTAAGAAAAAACATAAAATCCCATTGGAAGGAATGCAGATAAGCAAACAGTTGAGAAGTTGAATCTGAAAGATACCAAAGTTCTTGAGTTAGTTTTTCTTTCATAATTTTAAATTCCCATGTTTTAGAATTTGAGGTTTGTAAACATTTTGAGTAATTGTGAGTGCTGCTTTTCCCCAAACTTTACTATGGTAAGTATATTGGTACAAAATTTCTTTGGTAATATTAGTACAAGAATGATTTGCTCAGATCTTTCTTTTCTTTTTAGATTTATTTATTTATTTACTTACTTACTTACTTACTTACTTACTTACTTACTTACTTACTTACTGACAGAGGGGAAGGGAGGGAGAAAAACATCAATGTATGGTTGCCTTTTGCATGCCTCCTACTGGGGACCTGGACCACAACCCAGGCATGTGCCCTGAGTGAAATCAAACCAGTGACCCTTTGGTTTGCAGACTGGTGCTCAATCCACTGAGCCACACCAGCCATGGCAAGATCTTTATTTTCTTTAAGTCTGAAATTTGAGATAAGAATTTGTAGGTATTTCAGGCAATATAAGGAGATACCACTCTTTAGAAATATGAATAAAAGAACAAAAATTAAATTAATTATTCAGCAAACATATAAACACCTAGTATGTTTCAGGAATGGTGGTAGGCTCTCTTAAGTAAAAGGGAGAGATTTAAATTCTGCCTCAGCCAAATCGTTTCTCTTATGATGGTTTACATTTTCAGAATAATATAACTAACCTGATTTGACATAATATTTTCAAGTTTAATTTTAATATTAGTATAATAGACCTATAGAAGATAATGGGCAAAAGATTGACCATAAAACTTGATACTGGGTAACAAATGTGTTGGAAATGCAACAAATTCAACTATTTTTTCCATAATAAAACAGATGTTCATTTGAGAAAATGGGGAAAAGATTTTGTTTCACTTGTAGTTTCCCCTAACATTCTGTCTTCCATTTCTTTTTCTATGTGTAAGTTTTTGTAAAAACATAATTCAAATATTTTTCTGTGTAATTTTTATCCTTTATTCACTTAACATGGAATTTGCTTATTGCATAGTGCTATTACATTAACATTTTACTACTTTCGTAATAGTCAAATGGATGAGCCTGTAGTAAACTGTGATTCACAGTTAGACACTGGGTGGTTTTAAAATTTTTTCTCTATTATTAGTGACAACTAATTCAGTTTATTTTTACATAAGACGTTATATTTAGGCTTTTTTCCCTGGGACTAAATTACCAAAAATGTACTTAGGAAGTGAACAATTATAGATAGCGTTTTATTTTCTGGGGTTAACAGAATAGTTTGGTCAGAAGCAGCAGCAGGGGCTGATGGAAAGCACAATTCATCATCCCCACTACCCCTACTCTCCTCTACCATGTAGACACCAGTGGCTACAGAGGGAATGACCATACAAGGCTGCATAACCAGCAAGAGACCCAGATCCAGCTCCTGAATGAATTTCCCTCCCTTTGTACCATGATGCCTCGCTCCTTTATTTATAACTAAGTTTGGTAAAAATGTTAACTTCAGTGCTTTAGTGAATGAATATTCTATATGTTTGCCATTCTCTGCCCTCAACTTCAGCAATACCTTTAAGGGTCTTAAACCATTTCTTAAAGGTTTGTCTTGGTTGGTTCTAATGCCATACCCTTTTGATAGCCATGCCTGTGCCTATTCTGTACTACTGTGGGATTGTTGTCTCTGAAGACACTGCTGAGTACATGCACAACTCCCATCACAGTTGGTGTTGGGTTCAACTACATACACACTTAAACTCCCAAGACCTGAATAGGCCATGTGTGATGCCAGTTTACCCTGGAGGACATGAGAAGGCAAGACACCATGACGGGGCAGCTTTAGGCATAGTTCCTATGTGGGAATTCTCACAACCATCTCCACAGACTACACAGATGGGTACAGGAACCCCCTGGCTTAGAAGCCCTAAGGGACCACCTCGTTGTAACAGTCCCCTGTGCATAGCATTCCCATATCCTGACTAGGGACAGGTCCCAGGAACAACAGGTACACTGTACCTGGAAAGCCAGAGCCGTGACTCCTAGCAGGTATGAGTACTCAATGCCCTACCAGCTTGGACACAAGTTACCACTCAGGGCATTTTACCAGAATCAAACTCTCCTGGTCACATTGCTGATGGTCCCACGTTCATCACATTTCTAGGGGAACTAAGCTAGAAAGCTAATTCAAGGTCAGTTTGTCGTCTCGAAAGGAGAGAGGGGTTTTGGTACACCTCTCTCATAACTTGTTGAATCTTGTGTAATCATGGCTCAGTTTTGGATAATGGTTTACTTAGACTTTTTCCAGATCCTTTTATATAAACCCCTTAGGTAATAACTGTTCTGCCAAAAAAAAATTGTGTGTGTGTATTGCAATAGTGCATGTGTTCTAAAGGGCTGGATGGAAGCATTTCTGTCCATGTTAGATGAAAGTAAGGCATCAGCTGGGAAGTCCAAGTCTCCAAAGTTTCATAATTATACAATGGATTGGAGATGCCATAAATTTAGTGAGACTATTTGTGATGTAATTGCACAGTGCCTTTTTAGACAAGTGGCAAAAATCAATAAAATTTCTCATATTTTACACTTTTTATTTGGATATTTTATAATTACAACCAGTATCATAAAAGAGATGGGCCTACTAATTAACCGTATTTTCTACATATTAATACTCTTCTGGCCCCAAGGAGTACTGCTTATATGAGCAGTTGTGAGAAGAAACCAGTTTGAGGCTGGAGAAATCGGTTAATGTGTTATGTGCACAGAGATGCTTTTCTTGTTTTTGTTGTTATCAAAAGCTGTCCCAGGGTTCTATGTGCACATGAAAACTCAAGTGAGAATTGTACCTTAAAGAGCTTTTATTTGTGTCCCTCTCTCTTGTCTGATGTCAGGTTTGGTTACAGACACATTGAACAAAAAAGCATGGACCTGGTGTGCACAGTATATTTGAGCAGTTTTGTTTATAAAGGATCATGCCTCTTGGCCATGGTTTTCAAATATTTTTTATGTTTAGTTAATTGTGTGACAACTCTATTTGCCTTTTGGGAATACTTTATTTGGAGGTAGTCTATGACCAAATAGGAAATTTCTTCTAGATTTTTTATCTCCTCAAATAAACCCATCTTAGACTGAATCAGCTTATTTTCTCCAGATCAAACCTGTGGATTCTAGAGAGCAAAAAAATACAAACATTAAAAAGCAAGCCCTGGCTGGTGTGGCTCAGTAGATTGGGTGCCAGCCTGTGAACTGAAAGATCGCTGGTTCTAGTCCCAGTCAGGGCACATGCCTGGGTTGCAGGCTAGGTCTCCAGTGGGGGGCGTGCGAGAGGCCACCAATCACTGTATCTTGCACATCAATGTTTCTCTGCCTCTCTTTATCCCTCCCTTCCCCTCTAAAAGAAGGGGGAAAAGGTCAGCATATAACAACCCCTTTTCTTAATATTCAAATCGTCGGTTAGGTTACTTCAGCCCATGTCTGGCCTGGATTGGGCAGTAACTTCTCAGGTGGTCCAGAGGCAGCTTAAGAGTTCAATTTTAATTGACCCTAATACTTAATTTCAACTCTACTGTAACAGTTGGTTGTAATACCAGAGCAAAGTGACAGTGCTGGCTTTTCATTATCTATTGAATATTTGGTGTCACACTGAAACACACCAGTGTTTGGTTAAAAAGTGGGCTGGTTGCCCTTCTCCACTTGGTCCTTGCCTACCTCAGAGGTGACCAAAGTCTAGGACTGACCTTGGCTTTCTGGCTAGAATCTGTGCAGGTTAGATGACAGGGAAAGAAGATACTGGAGAAAATAAATTTTATCCCAGGGGAGGAGCAATCAAGTTCCAGTACAATAAAGATGGCCGTGGAAAAACAAAAAGCTGGAGGGACAAGGGAATTTAGCCCTGGGGCTAGATGGAGGCAGGGCAGGCAAGCTAGGAACTAAGGATGGAACCCCTACCCTTCCTCCCTGCTCCCTGTCATACCCCCTTCCTTAACACTCCACTTACCCACAGGTAAAGGTTGGATACACTAAGAACTTGTGAAAGTAGGTGGGACCCAAACTGGTTCTGGGAGAAATTCAGATAACTAGTAACTCTAGAGAAAATTACCCATTCATAGTAAATAGTAACCAAGGAATCAGCATATCCTCCAGCCCACATCTATGCATTGTCAGCCTGTATTTATGACCCAATGGTGCTAGGCTTTTTTTTTTCCTAGGCAAGAGGAGTTAGAATAGTGGGAGGAGAATCATAACTGTAATGCCCTAAGGTCAACTGCTTTGCTGTCAGCAGGAGCACATTGGGCTGTATTTTAAGTAAACTAAAAAATGAAAGAAAAAAAAGGCCTTATGGTGTGGCTTAGTTGGTGAAAGGTTGCTGGTTTGATTCCCAGTTGGGGCAAGTGCAAGAGGCAACCGATCAATGTGTCTCTCACTTACTTCCCTCTCTTTCTCCCTCCCTGGAAAAATAAATAAAAATTTAAAAATCTTTTTAAGCCCTGGCTGGTGTAGCTCAGTGGATTGAGGGTGGGCCTGCGAAGCAAAGGATCATTGATTCAATTCCTAGTCAGGGCACATGGTTGGGTTGCGGGCCAGATCCCCAGTTGGGGGCACGTGAGGGGCAACCACACATTGATGTTTCTCTCCCTCTCTTTCTCCCCTTCCCCTCTCTCTGAAAATGAATGAATGAATGAATGAATAAATAAATAAAATATTTTAAAAGTGCAAAAAACAAAAAAGAAACATTCATATGGGACTCTTCCTGAGTGCAGCCCCCAACCTATGACACTTTCTGTTAGCAGGTTGTGCTTTTTCTGCACCTATCTCCCTGGGTGTCCCAACAACTTGGCTCTATCCTCATCTCAGCCTCCAGCCCTGCTCTAACTGAAACATTGGAAGCATCATAAACATTTTTGGGCAATGTGTGGGAGGATTTTTAACATCCCTGGGGCACTTCAGTCATCCAAGTACTGGCCTGGACAGTGCACGTTATCTCTCAGGTACTAACAGCTGTATCAGTGATATGCCTCAAACCAGTTTTTTCCCCTGAGGCCTTGCTGTTGTTAGTGTATTATTTTGCCAGTTGCTATAACAAAGTATCTATCACAAACTGAGTGGCTTAAGCAATAGAAATGTGCTGTGGTACAGTTCTGGAGGCAGAAGTCTGAAATCAAGCTGTTAGCACTGCCACACTACTCCCTGAAAGCACTAGGGAAGGATCTGTTCCGGACCTCTCCCAGCTTCCCATAATTTTTTGGCCTGTGGCAGCATCATGCTAAACTTCATATGGGGTTCTCTCTGTGTGCATGTCTGTGTCCAAATGTCCCCATTTTATAAGGACACCAGTTATTTGGATTAGGGGTCTACCCTACTGTAGGGTAAGTGGAGGCAGTCGGGCTTCCTCACCCAGGTGACTAAGGGGAGCACTGTTCTCATAGCCTTGAGACGGGGTCCAATAAACTGTTCCCATAACAGGAGGTGGACTCACATGTGCAGAATTATATTACATAATTCTGGCATCTTGTTTGTTCTCTAGTACTTAAACAGGTAGGACTCCCTGCTGGGGGTGATGATGATGAGAGACATGCAAGGGGACAGGTGCCAGAATGGGTGCCACACTGGGGAGCAAGGACCATGACATGAGACATGCAGATAGACATGCAGCCTGCAGTGTGCATGGCTGGCCCACCCATGAATAAAGGCATGACAGACATCTCAACGGCTCCGTGAATATTTTTCCATCTGCACAAATACCATGGACCTGCCTGGCCTTGAAGGGTGGCAACATTCCTACTTTAGTATGAACTCAACTAATTACATTTGCAAAGACCCTTTCCAAATAAGGTCACATTCACAGGTACTAAAGGGTAAGACATCAACATTTTCTAGGGGAATTCAATTCAATTCATAATAGTTGCTGTGCACTGAGCTACCACCCTGATCCCAGTCATCAACATCTCACCTGGATCACTGCAACAGCTCCTGATGGCTCCATGCTTCCATTTTTGCCCCTCTTCAGTCCATTCTGTAAGAAAGCTGAAGGAGAGGGATTCTGGTACAATTTAAGTCAGATCAGGTGTCCCTTGCTCAAAACTTTCTAGTGCAAGTTTTGTGCATCTCGCTCAGAGCAAGCCAAAGTTGTTAAAATGATCCATGAAGTCCTACCCAATCTGGATCCCCCATTCCTTCTTTAAATTCATTCGCATGAGCCCTGGCTGGTGTGGTTCAGGGGATTGAGGACTGGTCTGCAAACCAAAGGGCTGTTCGATTCCCAGTCAGAGCACATGCCTGCGTTGCAAGCCAGGTCCCCAGTAAGGTGTGGGGAGTGAGAGGTAACCACACATTGATGTTTCTTCTTCTCTTCCTCCTTTCCCTCTCTCTAAAATTAACTAAAATATTTAAAACAAGTTTCATTCACACGAAATGGCTTCCAATCTCTTCATTTACCCCCTATCATTCTTCCCCTTGTGCATTCTGCTCTAGCACACCTGTCTCTGCTATTCGTGGAATGAACTTGTTTTACTCTTACCTCAGGACTTTTCTACTTGCTGTAAATTTTTAAAAATATTTTATTTCTTTTTAGAGAGAGGAGAAGAGATAGAGAAAGAGAGGGACAGAAACATCAATGTGTGGTTGCCTCTCATATACCCCCCACTAAGGACCTGGCCTGCAACCCATGCATGTGCCCTGACTGGGAATTGAACCTGTGACCCCTTGGTTCACAGGCTGGCACTCAATCCTCTGAGGTACACCAGCCTGGGCCATAATTTTCTTTTTGAAAGTGCTTCCCAGGAATCTACGGATAGCTACTTTCTCCTCAACTCTCTCAGGTGGCCACTCAAATGTAACTTCATAAATAAGCTTCATATGGCCACCATATATACTTTTGCAATTACTACTCACCCCCCTACACACATACACAAATGCATACTCTTGTCCTTCTTCCTCGTTTTATTTACCCCTGAGCAGTTATTTCTAACTGTATGTCATGGTTTGCCAGGAGGAGTTCTGATTTATACCTGTTGTGGAGCAGTTAACACCTATTGATTTTTTAGTGGCCCCTTTTACTTTCAATGGTGTCTCAACTTAGTTGGGATTTCTGTCTGGAGCACAGAAAAGGGAAGCCCAAGAGGACTGGCAAGTACTGGGGCAAGACACACAGGGAGGGAGGAACTCTGGAAAGCAACCCCTCCCCCACATGTTGATTACCAAGTCCTGGGTTTCCTGTGTTCCTAATTAACATACTAAAGACCTCTAGAAGTGGACAAAAGGAAAGACCACTGACCAGTTTTGGGACTGGCCACTGGGTGGTGTATGAACTAAGGAAAAATCTCATTCAAAAGGTTTGAAAACTAAACTGGCATTGATTGGAACAACCACCCACAGAGGCCAAGTTAAAACATGTGACATGAATTTACCATCTAGGTAAATTGTAGGCTAAAACTAACATTCTTGACATAATTTTAACAAGACCCAGGGTCACATAATATTCAAAATGTTCAGAGTACAATTAATTACTTGGCATATGAAGAACCAGGAAAACAATCATGAACATGAAAAAAGACAAAGTATAAATTTCTGTAGCTGATGACATAAAAATTAATAAATTAGGGTGCAAAAAAGTAAAATCGATAAGACCAACAACCAGTTCATCGAAAATACTAATAAAAACAGATCCCTGGCAACTGTTAATAAAAAGAAAAAAATAACATCACAAATGAGAGATTTCTATCCACCAATATAGAGATTCAAAATTATGCTAAGTATAACTATATACCAACGCATTTGAAAATCTAGATGGAATGGATAACTGTAACAGGGTGCAGCCAAGAGGAGGCTCCAAACAAGGATTTGTAATGGGGTCCAAAAGAGCTTGGAGATGATTGGCTCCACACCACAGTGCCACACCTGCCTGGAACGCTGGCAGCTGTGGCCAATTGTGGGAGGAGCCAGAAATGAGGCTGTAGAGGAAGATTGGTATTGGGATTTAAACCCAGGCACGGAAGGTATTTGGCGCCTTTTTGGGAACCACGCAGTTTTGGAAGTGCTCTTTTTTGCCACATGGATGGTGCTGGGAGCCTGAATCATGGACTTCTACTTCTTTCCTGAGATACAGTACCCCAGATTGGGCAGAGAGAAGGAAGGACTGTGCATTTGTGGGTATTCTAAAGAACTTTAGTCTGCGTAACTTTTATTATTTTTTAAAATATATTTTATTGATTATTCTATTACAGTTGTCCCATTTTCCCCCTTCACTCCCCTCCACCTTGCATACCCCTTCCCACCCACATCCCCCCCTTAGTTCATGTCCATGTGTCATAAGTTCTTTAGCTTCTACATTTCCCATACTATTCTTGCCCTCCCCCTATTTTCTACCTACCATCTATGCTACTTATTCTCTGTACCTTTTCCCCCTCTCTCCTCCTCCCACTCCCCTGTTGCTAACCCTCCATGTGATCTCCATTTCTGTGGTTCTGTTCCTGTTTTAGTTGTTTGCTTAGTTTGTTTTTGTTTTAGGTGTGGTTGTTAATAATTGTGAGTTTGCTGTCATTTGACTACACGTGTTTTTTATCTTCTTTTTCTTAGATAAATCCCTTTAACATTTCATATAGTAAGGGCTTGGTGATGATAAACTCCTTTAACTTGACCTTATCTGAGAAGCACTTTATCTGCCCTTCCATTCTAAATGAAAGCTTTGCTGGAGAGAGGAATCTTGGATGTAGGTCCTTGCCTTTCATAACTTTGAATACTTCTTTCCAGCCTCTTCTTGCCTGTAAGGTCTCTTTTGAGAAATCAGCTGACAGTCTGATGAGAACTCCTTTGTAGGTAACTGTCTCCCTTTGTCTTGCTGCTTTTAAGATTCTCTCCTTCTCTTTAATCTTGGCTAAGGTAATTATGATGTGCTTTGGTGTGTTCTTCCTTGGGTCCAATTTCTTTGGGACTCTCTGAGCTTCCTGGATTTCCTGGAAGTCTATTTCCTTTGCCAGATTGGGAAATTCTCCTTTATTATTTGTTCAAATAACTTATTCTACTTGTTGTTCTTCCTCTTCTCCTGGTACCCCTATAATTCGGATGTTGGATCGTTTAAAGATGTCCTGGAGGTTCCTAAGCCTCTCCTCATTTTTTCTGAATTCTTTCTTCATTCTTTTCTGGTTGGATGTTTCTTCCTTCTTGGTCCACTCTGTTGATTTGAGTCCAGTTTCCTTCCCATCACTATTGGTTCCCTGTACATTTTCCTTTATTTCACTTACCATAGCCTTCATTTTTTCATCTAATTTATGACCAAATTCAACCAATTCTGTGAGCATCCTGATCACCAGTGCTTTGAACTGTGCATCTGATAGGTTGGTTTTCTCTTCATTGCTTAGTTGCATTTTTTCTGGAGCTTTGATCTGTTCTTTAGTTTGGGCCGGTTTTTTTTTTTTTTTTTTTGGTCTGGACACACCTGCTACGTAGTGAGGGGTGGAGCCTTAGGTGTTCACCTGGGCGGGGTAACCCACATCACTGGGTGTGATGCTGTATGTGGGGGAGGGGTCCGAGAGGGAACAATTGTGTTTCCTGTTTCCCACAAGCAAATTGGGCCCTTCTGGTGCTGATTCCATGTGGGTGAGCTTGTGTACATTCTAGAACCCTGTGGGTCTCTCCACTGAACTCTCTTGTGAGGCTGGCAGTTCCTTCCAGCACCTCAACCTCTACAGGTTCAATTGGTGTTTTGAGGCTTTATTTCCCTGCTCTGGGACCCTGGGTTGCACGATCTGTCTTGCTCCCCAGTTTTGCTTGGTTTATCTGCATGAGAATGTGGGACCCCCGAGTCCGCCAGCCGCCTTGTGGGCCACACCCCTCCACAATCCACCGCCTTGCTGGGTCCACCAGCCGCTGCCCTGCATGCCCAGGGTCTGCCAGCCACCACTTTGCCGTGACCCCTCTCTGCCTGGCCGCCTAACTCCACCCCTCCTATGTGTCTGGATGAATGTGTCTATTTTAACTCCTTGGTTGTTGGACTTCCATACAGTTCAGTTTTCTGTCAGTACTGGTTGTTTTTTGTTTCTAAATTGTCCTTGTTTTGGTTGTACAAGGAGGTACAGTGTGTCTACCTACGCCTCCATCTTGGCTGGAAGTGGGCTGTATTAATTCCTTTCCTTTTCTGGTATTGAGAGAAAAGGTACCTTTTCTGGTACCAGAGATTGGTGTTGAAAGACATCTCTCAACAGCAGTCTCTGGTATTGAGAGATGTCTTTCCTCTGGCTGTGGGCAAAGCGAACCTAGTATGGGTGAGGAACCCCTGGAGGAAAACGGGGATCTTTTATATCATTCAGCCCCATCCCCCAGCCTGTTCTGTAACATAACTTTCAAGAAAAATATAAATTACTAAAATTTACTCATGAAGATGTATATATTTAGATAGGCTACATGATTCTGTGCTAGTCACTCCCGATTCCTGTGACCTCATGTCCTCTGCATGTCAGGGTGTCTCTGCGCCATGATCATTTCACTCTGGAATTCAGGCTGATGGGAAGCCTACATTGTAAGTGGGAAATATACTGTTCCAAGGAAGGGCAAAACATTTTGTTTTACGGTTTAAAACTGAATCTAACCATAAGCATGAAATAAATTGAAAAGATTGTTAAAGATCATCCTCTTTTGAACAAAAAAGGAAAAAAAAGGACTCCAAAATTTTTATGAGTGAATTCTATCCCATGTTATTTAAACCATTCTAAGGTTTAAAAGAAGACAGATTCCCAATTATTTTATGATTTCTTAAGATCAGAATAACCATGATGCCACAACCTGACAGAAAGCATAAAAGATTAACATTTTCCAATGTGTTTTTCACTGAATAGTAGTTATTTTAAGTGCTCGAGAAAATAAGAATTATTTTGTCATATAAGTTAAGATGCTGTATAAAATTGCCTCTTATTGGAGAGCCCCAACATATGATAGTGTAATCCTACAGAATATTTTGCTTTGTTTAATCTGCAGTTTTCCAAATTTATTTGTCAATTCTCCCTACTCCCCACCCCAATTACTCTTAATCCCCATGAAATACATTTTTGGGAAAACTGTTATGAGCAAATCTCAAATATTAATATAGATGCAAAGATCCTCATAAAATAGTAAATTACATCAAGCAGTGTTTTAAAATACAGTATTAACAAGTAGAGTTTATTCTGAGAATAGAAATAATTATGGTTAAACACAGATTTACTGGTAAAATTAATTACATCAATAGGTTAAGGGAAAGAAACCATTTGATTATCTCAATGGGTACCAGAAGGACATTTGAAAAACCATATATTCTTTCTAAAAATACTTAGTAAAATAGTAATGCAGTGCCAAATTCTATGACATATTCAGACTAATTCATAGTTAAAATACTAGAAGCATATAATAGCAAGACAAAAACAACACCATCGCTGTTGTTATTCATCATTTTTTACTACAGGTTTTAGCCAGTGTAAAAAGACAAAAAGAAATGAAGTATGAAAATTAAATAGGAATAGAGAAAATTATTGTTATTTGTAGATTATGTCTACCTAGAAAACAGAAGAGATCAATTGAAAAACTTTTTGACATAATAGAGTTAGGTAAGATGTCTGGTTACAAGATGTAACTACACAAATCCATAGATTTCCTACATATTAGCAATGACCAATTAGAACATGTAATGAGAAAAACATTCAAATAAAATATAAATATATTTATAATATATAAATATTGTAAAATATCTGGGAATACACAGAATAGCTAAAACTTATAAGTGAACTATAAGAATTTACTGATGGACATGAATGAAAAATTAAATTAATGGAATGACATATTCCATCAGTGTCAGTAAATCAAATCAAAATCCTAATTCTACTTGAGGGGAAATATGATACAGTCATTCTTATTTTATTTTTTAAATAAAAAGTATACATTTAAGTTGTACAACATGATTGTGTATACACACACATATGTACAGGGTGGGGCAAAAGTAGATTTACAGTTCTTATGGAAAATAACAGTTTGCAGTACAAGAATAAACTCTGTGTTTCATGTACTCACAACTGCAAACCTACTTTCCCCCCACCCTGTATATGTAAATGATTGCTACCCTCAAGCTAATTAACATATCCATCTCCTCAGAGTTACCATTATTTTGTGTGTATGGTGAGATCACCTGAAATCTAGTCTCTTAGCAACTTTCCAGGGTTCAATACATTATTAATAACTATAGTAATTATTCTGTACATTAGGTCTCCAGAACCTACTCATTCTCCCTAAATGACCAATATTTCCCCATTTCCCCCACCTCCCTGCCCCTAGTAACTACCTTTCTACTCTCTGCTTCTATGTATTTAAGTTTTATAGAGTTTACACATAAATCATGAAATCATACATCTAGTTTACTTTCTGGGCCTGACTTTTTCAACAGATGGATGGATAAGAAATTGACACATTTATCCTTATGCATTAATATACTGCATGAGAATATCAAAGAAAATTTTGAAGGGAAAAAGATAAAACATACTGTGGAATTACTGTATCTAACATAACATGGTTGGTACTGGGGCAGGTTTAGACAGATTAATGAACCATAAAATGTGAATCCCAAACCAGACCCATCTATTTATGACAACTTAATATTTGAAAAAGATGAATTTTCCAACCACTATAGAAAGAATGGGGTTTTCTATGGATAGTGTGGGGTAAATAGTTAACTATTTGGGGAAAATACTTGTTATTCCTACCTGCACATCTTACACATGTCAGTTCCTAAGGGAACCCTAAATTCATTATAGGAAATTTGTTTTTAGTACTTGGGTAGAGAAGGCCTATCTCAAAGTAACACTATTGCCACACAAAAGAACCTTAAGACAATAGGCTAAGTAAAATAATAAGGTACATTGTACAAAAATCAAAAGGTACAAAATGTTATCCAATGGAAATAGTTTTCTTTATACCTTGTTCCCCAGCCACCCAGTTCCCCAATTCCGAGATGACTATTTTCAGTTTCTCATAGACAACATATTAATTATTAAATAATAAATATTAGGTATTAAATTATTTAATAATACTAAATTATTATGAAGCATTAAAGACTTCTATGTTACTAAACATTGTAAATAAACTCAAAAGTCAGAAAAACATGAAAAAATTTTGTGATCTATGTGGTGAATAGAGGATATACATTTATAATGAGATCTTATTAATAAGAAAAATTACCTTTTTATTACAAATATTTGGAGCTGTAAGCACCAAAAAATCAATAACCAAAGATATGCAAACTTTAAAGGAATATTTTATTTTTTAATTATATTTTATTGATTATGCTATTACAGTTGTCCCAATTTTTCCCCCTTTGCCTTTCCACCCAATACCCCCTCTCCCTCAGGCCATCCCCCCACCACTGAGGGTGTCCATGGGTTATGTGTGTAAACTCTTTGGCTTCCCCATTTCCTATTCTGTACTTTACATCCCCATGGCTATTGTATAACTACCTATTTGTACTTCTTAATTTCCTTACCTATTCACCCATTCCCCTACGTCCCCCTCTCATCTGGCAAGCATCAAAACCCTCCCTGTATCCATGATTCTGTATAAATTATTTACCACTCAGCTTTGCAGAGTTAAAAGATTGACAGGTAGTACTTAGTATAGACATTATCATACACTGTTCATGGGCATTCAGTAAAACCTTTCTAGAGAGCAATCTGATTAATTATATCAAAATTTTAAATGTGTATATTCTTTTTTTTTTAAGATTTTTTATTTACTTATTTTTAGAGAGGGAAGGGAGGGAGAAAGAGAGAGAGAGAAACATCAATGTGCGGTTGCTGGGAGCTGTGGCCTGCAACCTATTGGAGCTGTGGCTCCAACAGAGCATGTGCCCTTACTGGGAATCGAACCTGCAATGCTTTGGTTTGCAGCCCGTGCTCAATCCACTGAGCTATGCCAGCCAGGGCTAAATGTATATATTCTTTAAATCATAAATTCTACTTTCATGATTTTGACTCCAGGTCACAATTGGTCAAATGTACAAAGCTATATATGCATTACAGAATTTCTTTAAAAAAAGATTTTATTTATTTATTTTTAGAGAAAGGGGAAGAGAGAGAGAAAGAGAGGGAGAGAAACATCAATGTGTGGTTGCCTCTCACACGCTCCCTACTAGGAACCTGGCCTGCAACCCAGGCATGTGCCCTGACTGGGAATTCAACTGGTGACCTTTCAGTTTGCAGGCTGACACTCAATCCATTGAGCCACACCAGCCAGGGCCAGAATTGCTTTATAGCAGCAAAAAATAATAATAAATAAATAAATAAATAAATAAATAAATAAATAGGTAAAAATTGTCCAAAACCTAATGTCCACCGATGAGAATTCATTAAATATCTTAATCAAAATTTTACTGTCCATATAGTAAAATGTTATTGTGTCCCGTAGAAGGCTTTCAGTTACAAGTATTAAAAATGGCATAAAGTAAAAGGGGATTTGTTGTCTTATGCAATAAGGAGTTTTACTATAGAGTGGCTCTAGGGTAGTTAAGTGCTCAATGGCATCATCCAGGACCCAGTTTTCTTATGTGTCTCCTTTGTCTTCTTTAGTACGTTAATCGATTCTCTTCCTGATCATATTCAACAAACATGTACTAGGCACTGACTGACTGCAGACATACAATAATGAGCAAAAATAGACAGTTCTTGACCTCATGTATCTACAGAAAATATAATGAAAAAAGTAGTAACACAGTATGTGTTATGTGATACCATTTATCAAAAAAGATTCATTTAGGTGCAAACATAATACCTAAACACTTTCTGAGTATGTTTACTGTATGATGTTTACCACATGCCTGGGTCTGTGCTAAGTACTTTAAATGGATTATCTCACTTCATCCTCCCAACAAACCTATGAGTTAAATTCTTTTATCCACTTTAATACTGTATATGTATAAACTGAGACTCATAGAGACTGAATCACACATACATTGACTGGTACAGTCAGAATTTGAAACTGTTTGTCTTCAAAATTCACACTCTTAATTACTATGTTACATAATCCTTTGAAAATTAAAAAATAAAAAAAATCTAGAAGGAAACAGACCAAACTTCCAACAGTCATTTATTTTTATTTCACTTTATGGTACTCTTTTTAAAAAGGTATTTATTTATTTATTTATTTATTTATTTATTTATTTATTTATTTCCAGAGAGATGGAAAAGGAGGGTGGAAGAGAGGGAGGAAAATATCCACATATGAGAGATACATTGATTGGTTGCCTCTTGTATGCCCCCAGTGGGCTGCCTGGTCCACAACCCAGGCATGTGCCCTGACAGGGAATTGAACCAGTGATGTTTTAGTTTGCAGGCCAGTGCTCAATCCCCTGAGCCACATCAGCCAGGGCTACTTTTTTAAAGTATATTTAATTGACTATGCTATTACAGTTATCCCATTTTATCTCCCCTTTATTCCCTCCCCCCATACCCCCATTCCCTCCAACATTCCCCCCCACTTTAGTTCATGTCCATGGATTGTACATATAAGTTCTTTGGCTTCTCCATTCCCCATACTATTCTTCACCTCCCCCTGTCTGTTTTCTACCTACCAATTATGCTTCTTATTCCCCACACCCTTTCCCCCATTCTCCCCTTCCCCCCTCTGCTGATAACCCTCCACGTGATCTCCTTTTCTGTGATTTTGCTCCTGTTCTAGTTGTTTGCTTAGTTGTTGATTTTTTAGGTTTATTTGTTGAGTTGTGAGTTTGTCATTTTACTCTTCATATATTTGATCTTCTTTTTCTTAGATAAGTCCCTTTAACATTTCATATAATAAGGGCTTGATGATGATTTTAACTTGACCTTAGTTGGGAAGCACTCTATCTGCCCTTCAGTTCTAAATGAAAGCTTTGCTGAATAGAGTAACCTTGGATGTAGGTCCTTGACTTTCATGACTTTGAATACTTCTTTCCAGGTCCTTCTTGCCTATAAGGTTTCTTTTGAGAAAGCACCTGCTAGTCTTATGGGAACTCCTTTGTAGATAACTGCCTCCTTTTCTATTGCAGCTTTTAAGATTCTCTCTTTATTTTTCATCTTGAGTAATAGAATTATGACGTTCCTGGGTGTGTGCTTCCATGGGTCCAGTTTGTTTGGGACTCTCTGAGCTTCCCAGACTTCCTAGAAGTCTATTTCCTTTGCCAAATTGGGGAAGTTCTCCTTCATTATTTTTTCAAATAAGTTTTCAATTTCTTGGTCTTCCTCTTCTTCTTTTGGCACCCTTATGATTCAGATGTTGGTGTGTTTAAAGTTGTCCCAGAAGTTCCTAAGCCTCTCCCCATTTTTTTGTATTCTTGTTTCTTCATTCTGTTCTGGTTGAATGTTTATTTCTTCCTTTTGTTCCAAATCATTGATTTGAGTCCCTGTTTCCTTTCTTTCACTGTTGATTGGTGCCCTGTATGTTTTTTCTTTATTTCACTTTGCATAGTTTTTCCTTCTTCCTTTATTTTGTGACTGAACTCAGTCACTTCTGTGATTACTAGAGTTTTGAACTCTGCATCTGATATATTGGCTATGTCCCCATCACTTAGTTGTTTTTTTTCCCTGGAGTTTTGATCTGTTCTTTTATTTGGGCCATATTTCTTTGTTTTGTGCACATTACATTGTAAGGGCTGGAGCCTTAGGTGTTTGCCAGGGTGGGGCAACCTACTTTAATGTGTTGTGGCGCTGTGTGTAGGGGAGGAGTCAGAGAGGGAACAATGCCACTTGCTCGGCTTTTGCCCCACATTCAGTCACTTCCCCTACTATCCATAATCAAATTAGGCCCTTCTGGTGCTAATTACCAGGTGGGTGGGCTCATGTACATTCTCAGATCCTGTGGGCCCCTCCAATGGACTCTCCTGTGAGACTGACAGTTACTCCCACCTCTGCAACCTCCACAGGTATTTACATCCAGAGGTTTGAGGCTTTAGTTTCCCATGCTAGAATCCTAGGTTGCATGGTGTTTCTTGCTCCCCAGTTGTTCCCCCCCAGTTTATATGCACGTGAATGTGGGACCACCTGGTCCACCAGCCTCCACCTTGCATGTCCTCACCGCCCTGATTTCCCATCTCCGCCCCTCCTATAAGTTTGGATGAATTTTTCTTCTTTAACTCCTTGGTTGTTGGACTTCCATACAGTTCGATTTTATGGCAGTGCTGGTTGTTTTTTGTTTTTAAATTGGTTGTTATCCTTGTTTTGGTTGTGTGAGGAAGTGAATCCTATCTACCAATGACTCCATCTTGGCTGGAATTCAAAAAACCATTTTCCTTAGGAACTGATGACTTGAATGCAGTTAACCACAAGAGCCAGAAGAAAGAGGGAGGGAATAAATTCAAGGGATATATTGATAGACTGGCAACAGGCAGTAGTAATTGATTGCCTGAAGGTCTTAGGGAAGTTTCAAACAGGGTTCTTGGGGTAGAGGGGACAAACAGAACTTCTAATCCGAAAGGAATTTTAGAGGCTATATCAAATTTGGTAATGCTTCAGCATAGGGCCATGTGTGTATTTTACTGAAGTAAAATACTGTTAAGAGCCAAGGTCATTGGATTAAAGTAGGGCAAGAAAATAATCATTCATTGAAATATTTATTGATCATTCGAGGATATAGCTATGCTATAAGTTGCAGAAATACTGGTGAACAAGATGAATAAGATTCTTACTTTTATGGAGCTTACAGTTGAAGAAGTGGGCAGAGGCGAGATTATGCAAGGCCTTGTAGTCATGCTAAGAAATGTAAGATTTATTTGAATGTGTTATAAATGCAATGAGAAACCATTGGTGGGTTTTATGCAGGGGAATGGCCTAATCTTATTTCTGCTTTGAAAAGATTGTTCTGGCTGTTATGTTGAGAATGTATCATGCAAATAAGAGTAGAAGTGGAAGAACAGTTAGGAAGATATTGAAGTAGTTCAGGAGAGTTGATAGTGACTTGGATAAAGGTGATGTCAGTAGAGATGAAAATGGCAGCCTTGTATATGCTTTGAAGATAGAGCTGACTGTGCTTGATAATGGATTTGATTTGGGAAGTGAGAGGAAGTGAGGAATTTAGAATAACTTGTCACTTACAGAGATAAATGCTGGGGTGGAAGGAGCACATTTTGATAATGTTCATTTCATTTTGGATATGTTGAGTTTGAGGAATTTGTGGATGTGTTTAGTAGGAAAGTTGGCTGTGTTGGTATAATGCTCAGAAGAATGGGCTGGAGCCTTTCATTCAGGAGTCATAAATGCAAAGGTAGTTAGCTGAAGTTATGACAGTATGTAAGATTGTCTAGAAGAAGAGAGGACGGGGAGTGAGAAAAGAATTGGGCCTCCAGTAGAACAGAAAACTGACTCCTGAGAGGCTTGGAGTAGGCAGAATTCATTCTACCAATACTATGCTGGCAAAGGTCACTCATGAGTTTATGCTCCCTCAAATCCTATGAATATCTTTTAGTCCTTATCTTTCTGAACTCACAGCTGCATTGTGATACTATTGTTCACTTCCTGTGAAACTACTTTCCAGGTTTTCTATTCCTTCCTACACATTTCCTTTACTTTTTTTGTTCACCCTAAACTTTGTTGTTCCCCAGGGAAGACTAAACAATTAGACTTTATGTCAGACTGTCAGGAAGGACTTCTGGAGCCACATCTTCTCCAGAATCAGGAAGCTGCTTGCAATTTTTGGAAGCTGTTGGTTCCAAAATTTGATGGAGATAAGAGAGAATTCCAGATAGAGTGAAGAAAAAGTACAAAGGCCATGAGATATGAATATGCTTGATGTGTTTGAAGAACAGGAAAGAAACCCATGTAGCTGGACTAGAATGATCAAGGAAACAGCAATAAGAAACAAGGTTACAGATTTTATGTGATGGGAATTGAATTCATTTCTAAGGGTTCTTATAGACACCATTGGGAGGACTTTGGGTTTTAAGCTAAGTAAAATGGATAATCACTGGACAATTATGAGTACATGGTTCCTTATTGTTAGGTCGGAGTTGCTCAAGAAACTGGACAGACACAGCGAGCTAAGGAGAGCAGGGTTTATTAGTGGGGAATAAGAGGGAAAGTGGGGCCAACCAAGGGAGGTTGGGGAGCCAACTAAGGGAGGTTGGCTCGCTTGCTCAGATGTTCTTAGATCAGGGTTTTTAAACACAAAAATGTGCAAAGGGTATTCGAGTTTGATTGGCTGGAACTGGTTGCTGGGTGCAGACTCAAGTTAAAGCTGCATCCTGCTATGCCAAATAGGCCGACCCCACACCCTAATCTTCATGTTTTTCCTGGGTAGGGTCTGCAGGCAGCTTCCCACAGTGCCATTTTCTCGCCTGGTGATTTTCATTCCTCCTAGACCTGCCTAGATCTAACACTTATAACTAATGTTTTATCAGGCTTCCTCTGGCTGTTGTGTGGAGAATGGATTCAGGGGGTACTACAGTGGGAGCAGGGAGACCAGCTATCACAAAGATGCAGACAACAAATGATAGTGGCCAGGACTAGTGTTAGCAGTGAAAATGGTGAAAAGCTGTTAGATGCTGGTTATACTTTTAAGGTAGAACAAGCTTAACTTCCAGATAGATAAAGTGTGAACTGTGAAAGAGAGGAGACTAGGATGACTCCAAGGTTTTTTGGCAAGAGTGCATGGAAGGACGAAATTGCCATTTCCTGAGAAGGGGAAGGCTATGGGAGGAAGAAGTTTGGGGAGGAAGATTAAAAACTTGGTTTGGGACGTGTTAAATTTCTAATACCTAATAGGCATTCAAATAGAAATGTTGGATAGAGCAGTTGGTTATAAAGGTCTGGAGTCCAAAGAGACTAGTTGGAGATATAAATTTAGAACTCATTGGCTTAATGATGGTATATACAGGCATGTGACTGAATGAAGTCACCAAGGGAATTAATGTAACTGAAGAAAATGATCAAGCCCTGGGGAATGTTTTAAGGAGAATGGAGTCATAAACTATATTAAATGCTGTTGCATCATTGGTTTTTCCTTTCTTCCTCCCTCATTCACTCATGATTATGAATACGATAAAGCTGTGCAGAACTCAATCTACTTACACTCAAACTCAGAATCAAATATCTTTTCTTCTTTTACCTTCCTCTAATATGCACTATAAACCCTACACAATGTTCTGAACTATTATGTTCCAATCTGGGCCCCACACTGCAAGTGATACTGAGGCAAAAAGCATACCATAGTAGGACTTTAAAAAGCTGAGGCAATTTGGCCTGGAGGAAAGAAGACTTTGCAGGGAAGACAACAGCTATGTCAGCTACGTGGTGTCAGAATTAAAACCCTTGACTTGACAGAACAACTTTTCCAAAAGTGGCATGAAAGTCCCAGGCAGTAGTGACTTCTCTGTGACTTTCAACATAATGGTTACTCAATTTTCCAAAATCATGTTCTCTTTCTGGCTTTGAGATACTAGTAAATACTGTGGTGCATAGTATATGTCATATCTAATTGATATCCGGGTAGTGGTTGCTACGCTGTAGTGACAGATTCTGGAAATAGCTACAACACACACTTGGAATCTCACAGTCACATAATCAACCATTTTACTAAATACAAGCATGTTTTCATTCACATACAGCTAAAGAAAACATTTTTTTTCACATTTCATTACAGTGCACAACAAAGTGAGGAAAAGTATACAGTACATTTTGTTTTGGAATATGAGACAATCTATTCCAACATGCAGTTGTAGTCTTTGTTACAAGTTAATCTTTTCTTTACTTATGTAGTAAAATAGCTTCTAAAGCTTTATCCTTAGTATTGTATTAACACCTGATTTTTTCACACTTATTCTCTAAAACCCACTTATTGCAGTGACAACAGCACTGAATTCTACTAAAATGATTTTTTGAAGTTTCTAGAACTTGTTTAAGCAATTAAGCTCAGCCACCTTTGCTGGATCTATGCTGAGTATTTTTAAACCTGCCTAAAAATGCAAGGAATGGGAAAAGTATACATATAGTGTTTTTTAGTCAAAAAACTGGAGAAGTTTTGTTTTTATCTTTTTGTTTTGAACTGACAGAATCCAGTCAACTCTCATCTATCCACTGGATAATCTTGCTTTCAGAATCTTTTAAATATAATTAGGTATAGTAGTTGATAAACTTCATATTAACCCAAATTACCATCTTTTATTTGTCATCTACACTTGATCTTAGCGAAAAGGCCGAGAAGCAATTTTTATTTGTCATCTAAAATCACAAAACTGTCAACTTAATTACTCTGCCTGGTCGTGTTAAACATAAGTAGAGATCATGATTGGTTCATTTGTAGTTGATGCTGCAGGTTGGTTGAAGGTTTGTTTCCA
Source organism: Tonatia bakeri (assembly GCA_004024845.1). Taxonomy (NCBI): domain Eukaryota; kingdom Metazoa; phylum Chordata; class Mammalia; order Chiroptera; family Phyllostomidae; genus Tonatia; species Tonatia bakeri. The sequence continues at coordinate 77,509 of PVIA01005621.1, forward strand.
TATATTCACGATTTGGCTTCTTTATTCTGACTGAAGTAAGTTTCCACATTTTCAAATTCAATCACATTCATACTGAAGTTTAACACTATATCTCAAAGCAATTTACCATTCTTAGGCTTTCCTATCACAATGAATATGAGAAATCTGACTCTAATCAGAATTTTCATACTGTGAAAAGTATGGCTTTTGCCCAGCTGAACTGGCTACAATTCAAAAAATAATTTAAAGCATCACCTCTATTCAAGAAGGTAATGGAACCTCAAGCCAACCATTCCAATTTTCTGATGCAATTATCTGTCTGTTCACCTGAGAATTAAGAGCTTACTTTCTAGGGCAGACAGGAACCTAGTGTAGGTATATGGCAAACTGGTGGCCAAGGTCATTGTGAGGTGAGTATTTTATCCCCATCCCACTTCCCATTGCTGTATTTGGTTCCTTTCAATAATATGTCCACTGTGTTTCAGTGATAAGAACACTTCTAGCATACACAGTTCTAAGGTGTTTTCAGTTGTGCAATTATTCACTTGTTTAAAGCCTTCTTGTCAATAACACCTGAATGGGCTTTACCTTTGATTGATCCCTAGGTTCCCTCAGCATTATTATAGTTGAGTTGTAATCAATAAGGAAACATCCTAACATGTAGAGAACATTTATTTACAGTCATATCTCTTCCAAACTGAACAAATTAATAACAGTTCCTTCATCTGACAGCAAGACAATGCAGTGAAACAAGAACTAGGAGTCAAGAGACCTTCACCTTGGCCAAGTGAATCTCCTGCCTCTTAGTTTACTTTTGTAGAATGGAGAAGAAAACCTCACAGCCCTGTTAATGCAGATTAAATAAGTAATTCAAGTGACTGTAAGAGTAATAGCGCCTCCTGTTGAGAAGGTACTCAGTACACGATTGGTGAGTGAGCGCCTCTGTTTTCAGAGGCAATCACTGTGTTGTTGCCATGACCTGAAGAAACAGGCACGTTGCTTACTTCTAGATTGCAGTTGCCAATGCAGTGAAACCCCAGGCATAGTCAGAGGGAAAAGAGGCTATGGCATTTGAGTTAGTGTTTCTCTCTTCTACTTACAAGGTATTTTGCATGGGACAATTTCTTTCACACAGCTGGTTATTCTATCACAAGGGTGTAGATTTTCCCCAGTGTGATAATAACAGTGTGCAAATAGCCTCTCTTTTCACAGTCACACAATTTTTACTAGAACACCAGGCCTTGAAAGGGTCTTAGTAAATAGCTGGTCCACACCCCTCATTTTACAGATGAGCTGTTTAGAAGCTAATTGGTACTTTAACCAAATCTAGCACACACACTCGGTACAGGATAATCTCACAAATTAAGATAATCTCAGTTTTTTAGTTTTGCTAATTGTTCCCAATGACATACTCTTTTCCCCCTTACATATGTCTTTATGTTCATGACCAATGAATGAGCTGAAATACCAAGAAATAGTTGTCTTGTCTGTGGGTATATTTTTCTGGGGCCTGGCTCCCCAAACCTCAGGCTCTTGACATGTGGTTTACAAAGGGCACATGAAGCAGCCACTGCCTAGCATGGGCCACAAAACAGTGCTTGGCCCATGCCAGTAATGTAGTCCCTCAGTCACGGCACCCAGGCTCCCCCGTCCACCTGCCCACAACCTGTCAGAGTACCCCTTGGGAAGGAGGTTCACTTGGTATCCAAAATTAAGGTTGGGTTCTCTTCAGTGACACAAGGATTCTATTCATTTCGATCACTTTTAAGTTCAGATGGGAGGGCATGTTTTGGAAATAAAAAGGCCTGACTAGCACAAACATCTCCTCTCTGATTTGACAACCTCTTCTGAAGAGTGAACCACATTTGGTACAAATCCACTCTTCACCCCTTCCCAGCCCTCCTGGATTGTAATATCCCCCCTTTTAACCAGCTCATATATGTCTTTCGTCAGGTCTGTGAAGGCTTTCTCCACATTAATGGCATCTCGGGCTGATGTTTCAATGTACTTCATGCCGTACGCAGCAGCCAGTTTCTCTGCCTCATGGCGAGTCACTTGCCTCTGTGTATCCAGGTCACACTTGTGACCCACCAGAACAAATACAATTTGGTAGGGCTGAACATGTACTTTGGTCTCTTCTAACCACTCATGGACATTCTGGAAGGACCTGCGGTTGGTAATGTCAAATAAGAGAAGACCACCTACTGAGTTCCTGTAGTAGGCTCGAGTGATGGATCTAAAACAAAAGAAAGAAGTAAAGAATAAAGGTCATGCCCAAAATCCTGTAGGTACTTCAATGAACTCAGTGTATTCTACTGTTTATAGTTACTGACACAGTTCTTTAATAAAAATGATTTTGTTTTTTTAACAATGGAATACAAGTGTCACCCCATAATCATAATGATATGTGAATTTTCAATTGCACAAAATTTTGAAATGACATCTAGAAATGAATGCTCATGGACTTAAAGGCATTTTCCCTCAATTCAGGTAGAACCATAGCTAACTCTCACACCCCAACAGCTGAATAACTGAAGGAGACTTTCAGTTCTGCAAAATAAGATACCCAAGTCACAGGTTATCTTGAGGCAAAATGAAATAATGAATGCCAGAGTGTTCTGTGACTTGGAGGGCTCATTATAAATTCTAGCAGTTGAAATACAATTTTTAAAAGTATTTATTTATTTTTAGAGAGACGGGAAAGGAGGGAGAAAGAAAGGGAGAGAAACATCAATGTGTGGTTGTCTCTCATGTGCCCCCTACTGGGGACCTGGCCTGCAACCTATGCATGTGCCCCACCTGGAATTGAACTGACAACCCTCTGGTGTGGAGGCCAGTGCTCAATCCACTGAACCACAGCAGCCAGGACTGAAACAGAGTTTTTGAAAAGATAAATTTGTCCTGACTGGTATGGCTCAGTGGATTGTGCACTGGCCTGCACACCAGAGGGTTGTCAGTTCAATTCACAGTCGGGGCACATAGCTGGGTAGTGGGCCAGGTTCCCTGGTGCAGGGCATGTGAGTGACAACCACACATTGATGTTTCTCTCCCTCTCTTTCTCCCTCCTTTCCCTTCTGTCTCAAAATAAATAAATAAAATCTTTAAAAATTAATTTATGGCCATTGACAGAAAATGCTTATAAGTATATAGGTATATTATAGTACACTCCATTTCCTAATTATCACTCACATGTTTCTCTTTCTATTATTCCATTATTATTTTAACCTAACGGGGTCCTCAATGTCTTCTGTGAGGAGAAACACAATGTTGTGGAGAAACACAATTTTATTTTTATTTTTCAGGTCATTGGGAATAGGAAAAAGAGAGATGGCCTGCAAAGGCCTTGAGCAAAGTGCCTATCAGCCATTTTTCCTGACACATTTCAGAGAGGCTGAATAAGGAGCCATCAGCTGGGCAAGACTGCCCAAATCTCCAAAGCTTCCCCTTAAAATGACATGATTTATTTAAAGCATTATAATTAGAATATTTCTAATTACAGTATTTTTTAAAATATATAAATTTGCTATACTTCTTAAACAGAAGAAATCTCACCTTTTTAAAGATTTTATTTATATTTTATTTTTAGAGAGGGGGGAGGGAGAAAGAGAGGGAGAGAAACATCAATGTGCGACAGAAATTGGTTCCTTTTGCATGGCTTGGCCCGCAACCCAGGCATGTGTCCTGGCAGGGAATGGAACCGGTGACCTTTTGGTTTGCAGGCTGGTACTCAACCCACTGAGCCACACCAGCCAGGGTCAAACTTTAGCTTTTTAATTTCTTGATTTGAGGAATCTCATTATCAATACACATTATAGTACTTTGCTTCGAGTATTTTAGAGTTTAGGATTATTGCTTCTACAACCAGTTGCTTTAGACTATTGGGCTTTATCTATGCCTATTTTTAGGTTTGCTGTCTTTTTGGATAAAGAAGATAAAAATGAGGACTGAATAGTTAAGGCTTATGTCAAATGGCTTAATGGCAACAGAAGAAACATTTTCCAGAGTGTTAAAGTCCAGACTAGATGATGGGAAGAGCAAACCGGTTCAGGTCTCTAGAGCCAGCCAAACCAGCCCTAGGGGATGAAAACAGTTCTAATTCCTTGATGTTTGAAGATTCATGGATACCTGATCAAAAGTTTTGATTTGTGAACAGCTTGGTTCAAGACATCAATAAGAAACTGTAGATCCCTTTCAAAACTCTACAATACATTATTACATCAGTATTAGAAAGTAACAAAGTGAGTATTTAGAAAGTAACAAAACCCCTTTTAAGCACAACATAAAGCTGTATAAAAAGTAAAACCTTCAGTACATTGAAAACTTTTTTTGCCCTAGCTGGTGTGGCTCAGTTGGTTGGGCGTCCTTCCGAAAACCCAGGGGCTGCAGGTTTGATTCCTCCTGGTCAGGGCACATGCCTGGATTACGGATTCTGTCCCTGGTCGAGATGCTTGCGAAAGGCAACCAGTGTTTCTCTCTCACATGGATGTTTCTGTCCCTCTCTTTCTCCCTCCCTTCTCCTCTCTCTAAAAAACATGTCAATGAGCATGTCCTCAGGTGAGGATAAAAAAAAATTTCTTGAACAAAATTCAGACAAATGACAAACTGGGAAAATATTTTATACCATACATGCTAGAAAAAGGGTAAATATTCCTAATCTAAAAAAAAAACCCTCTAACAATTGATATCACCCAATAATAAGCAGTGGATATGAAAAGGCTATTCATACAGATATTCCAATAAATATAAAAAGACACCTTTCTTCACTTAGGAGAAATGCATTCACCAGTTCAAAGTGAACCTGTACAAGGCCATTTGCCAGTAGTGTTTGTGGAAGTGGGGATTTGGAGACAACTTCAGTTTGTAGTTATCTTTTCTCCCTATCCCTCTTCAATTACCTAACCAGTATCTTCTATGCTCAATTAATGTTCAATAGATGAATAAATGATCATAAACATGGGCTATTGAGGCCTTTTTGATCTAGTTCCTGATGCTCTCTGTGACTTTAGTTCAAGTTGTGCTCTCAAAGTTTTCTATGTACATTGCTCTCTGTCACTTCTGTGTTTATGCATAGGCTGCTTCCTCTCCCTGGGCTTTTTTTTCTGTCATACTCATCAGGCCTCACATTCTCCAGGTAGTCTTTCCTCCTTCTGTATATATTACACATATATTTACAAATGATACATATTACAAAGGAAAAACTAAGGATTGTACAAGAAAATTAAACTTGTTCATTGATTATACATTATGTGCTAAGAATTATAGTAGGGAGTGGGCATACAAACATAAAGAAGACTCTCTGTTGTGTAATTGCTGATGATCTATTCCCCACCCCCCCCCACTATGCTAGCACAGAAGTTTTAAGAGGGAAGGGCCTGTATCTGTTTTGTTTACATGACATCCCCTTGTGTAAATTTCTTCAGAAACAAGCCCGATGTGTGGAATGGAGTGGGTGCTCACTGAATGTGTGCTGATTGAAAGAGGGAAACAATCATCATCTATTTCATATATATGTGTATATATGTATATATCTATATCACTCTATATAACATAATACACCTATATCTGTACTTATGTCTATCTTTACATCATATATGTCTATATATGTTGGGATGACCTGGTCACATTTTAAAAAGTATGTAGCGTAGGGACTGAGATTGATGAATTACAGTGATCATTCCTACTGGCTGGTTAGCCACCAAGGGGCAGGATGGTGGAGTTGTGGTGTAAGCAATCTGTGTTACTGACTGGCCTTTCCTGCCAGGGCACTTATTTCCCTGCACAGAACTCCCAGCTAGGGGAAGGTGGGCTGAAGCAGAAACCCCCAGACATTCGATACCCCTGCGATAGGGCCGCGACCAGGACCAGGAAGTCCTCTTTCCCCAGGGGCTGTGTAAGCTCCGAAGACCCTCCCACCGCTCACGGCCCGGACTGCGCTCCCACCTGAACCTCTCTTGACCCGCGGTATCCCAGATCTGGAGCTTGATGCGTTTTCCTGGCTCAATCTCCACCAGACGCGAGAAAAAATCCACCCCCACAGTGGGGTCTGAAACCTGGGCAAAGCGGCCCTCAGTGAAGCGGCGGATCAGACACGACTTGCCCACCGTGGAATCCCCGATGACAATGAGCCGGAACTGGTACAGCCAGATGGCCTCCATGGCCCGGGCTCCGCAGGTCTTATCCGTGGCCCTGTGTGGCGAGAGGGGTTGTCCCGCCAAGGCCTCACAGAGTGCGGCTCGGTCTGTATCTAGATGTGTTGCGAGCACATCGCTTGAGGAAGCTCGAGACGAGGTAGGCCCAGGCGCAGGGAGAGCGGAGGGATGGATGCTGTGCTCACAGAGGTGATGAAATGGCAGCAGCATCAGCACCACGCACTCTGACTCATCACCGACAACCAGGTTACTGTAATCCCCCGTGTAGACGCGTCTCCTGGAGCCGCCACATTGTCTGTAAAAGGAGCGCACACAGAAATGACCGCAAATATTTTCCCTTCTCTAATTTTTCCACCCACCCCGTCCTCTTAATTAAAAATGGCTATCCGTCAAATTGCAAAAGTAATATCTCTTATCAAAACTAGGGAAACAATACAGAAATGTACACAAAAAAGCAGAGCCCATAATTATCTGTGCCCCACCCTCCCCAAGATATTTAACAGCTTGTTATATATTCTTCCACATGAATTTCCTGGAAAAAAATATATGTATATATGTATACATATATACATATGTACATATATAATAAAATATACATGTATACATATATACATTTGTTGCCTTTTGATTCTACAAAAATGGGATCAAATAGGACCAATGACCTGACAGTCGCTTTTTGCAATTAACAAAGAATCATAGACATTTCTCTGTTTCCGACTAATCTTTCTTTTGTCATGACAATGCTGCAAGAAACATTCTCTTAATTATAGTCATATATTATTTCCTTGAGATGGAGTCTTACAAGAGGGCTTAGGAATTCAAAGAGTATGATTATTTTAAATGTAGTGCATTATATGCAACTTGCAAAATAAATTCTAGTCAGCAATTTGTGAAAAGACTATTTTTTACATTATTTCAATCATCATATGTTATATTTTCTTGTAATTCTTGCCAATCTCTTGTAGTTAAATAAAAAGGTATCTCTGCTGTGTTTTACATTTCCCTGACTACTAATGAGGCCAACACCATGTCTTGTGCATCAGCCATTTGTATTTCCTCTTCTGGGAATTGCTTCTTCAAATCCTTTTTATTTTTTCTATATGACCTTTCATCATTGCTATCATTGCTTTACTCTTGTTTTTTAAAAACAGTTTTATCAATATATAATTCACATGTCATCTAATTTGCTCACTTAAAGTGTACAATTCAATAATTTTTTGTATAGTCAGAGTTGTGCAAACATCACCACAAATTTAAAATATTTTAATAACCTAAAAAAGAAGCTCCTACCTTTTAGCCAACATCCCTGTGTCCCATTATCTTTCTGAGCAACCATTAATCTACTTTCTGACTCTGTACATTTCCCTATTTTGGACATCTGATATAAATGGAATCATATGACATGTGGACTTTTGTGTCTGGCATCTTCTACTTACTGTGTTGTTTTCAAGGTTTGTTCATGTTGTAGGATGAATAAATCACTTCTTTCATAGCTGAGTAATATTCCATTGTATGAATAGACAATATTTTATTTATCCAGTCATTAGAATGATGGACATTTGAGTTGTGTGGGAGGCTGCTCTGCGTGGTGTGGGCCCAGCTCCTACTCAGAGATGCACAGGACCCATGCCCACGGATAGGTTCTTCTGTGGGGAATCAGGCCTGCAATGTACCTAGGTGGCTATGAGTCTTGCTTTTTGTTAGAACTCCCTCACCCTGATTTGAGGATATTTACTGCAAAGCAACTTCCTAAAAACCATGCTGAACCTTCCAAGGATGAGTGTAACCAGTCCAACTACTTTTGCCTTTTCATTTGCAAATATCCCTCTTCTGTGATGTGACTAGCAGCATTGGCTCCTTTGTTTTCTGTAAAAGGTAACCACCTAAAGCGAGCCTGTGCACAGTTAATGAGGACTTTCTTGTAAAGTGCCCAGTAAGACAGTAAAAGCTCATTGGAGCAAGGGCTGAGGCTTTTGCTCCCCTTGAGAGAAAAGCCATGCTGTCCCTTTTCCTCCACTGGACTCGGTAGTCCATGTGAATGTCTCATTTCATCCATAATGACGCGGACCCCAGAGCCGGGGTCCACATCAGGTTGTTCCTAATTTTTGGTTATTCTGAATAATGCTATTGTAAATATTTTTGTACACGGTTTTGTTTGAACACATGCTTTGAACTCTTTTGGGTTTAAACCCAGGAGTGTAATTCCTGGGTCCAACGGTAACTCTATGTTGAATCCTTTGAGGAAAATGCCAGACTGCTTTTCACAGTGATGGCACAGTTTACATTCCTACCACCAGTGTATGAAGGTTTTGATTTCTCCATATCTTCTCCAACACTTTCTATTTTCTGAATTCTTGATTCTAGAAATCTTAGGGGATGTGGACTGGTATCTCATCATTATTTTGATTTGAATCTTCCTGTGACTAAGGACAATGTGAACATTTTTACATTCTTAGTGGCCATTTATATATCTTCCTTGGAGAAATGTAGACTCAGATGTTTTTTCCATTTTAACTGTATTATTTGTCTTTGTATTATAGAGTTGTAAGAATTCTTTATATATTTTAGGTAGATGTCCTTTATCAGATATATGACTTGTAAATATTTTCTCCCATTCTGTGTGTTTTTTTCACTTTCTGGAGGGTGTCCTTTGAAGTACAAAGTTTTAAATTTTGAAAAAGTAGAAATTATCTATTTTTGCTTTTGTTGCTTGTGCTTCTGGTGTCAAGTCTAAAATACTTTGCCAAATCCAAGATCATGAAGGTTTATGCCTATACTTTTGTCTGAGCTTTTTTAGGTTTAGCTTATACATTTAGGTCTATGATCTATTTTTAATTAAGTTTATTGGGGTGACAGTTGTTAATAAAATTATATAGGTTTCAAGCATACAATTCTATGATACATTTCCTGTATATTGCGTTGTGTGCCGACCAGCAAAAGTCAAATCTTCTGTTACCATATATTTGACCCCCTTTGCCCTTTACTACCTCCCTCTACCTCCTTCTACCTCCCTCCCTTCTGGTAACCACCATACCATTGTCTGTGTCTATGAGTTTTTGTTAGTTTGTTTTTCTTGTTAGTTCATTTGTTGCTTTCAGTTTTATATGACACATATGAGTGAAATGCTATGATTCTTGACTTTTTCCATCTGACTTACATCGCTTAGCATGATAAGCTCAAGATGCATTCATGTTGTAGCAAATGGCAGTATTTCATTTTTCTTATAGCTAAGTATATTCTATTGTCTATTTGTACCACATCTTCTTTATCCAATCATCTATTGAAAGATACTTTGGTTGTTTCCATGTGTTGGCCACTGGGAATGATGCTGCAATAAATACATGAGTGCATATATCTTTGTGAATAAATTTTTAGTTAATTTTTATATATGCTATAGGGTTACAACTTTATTCTTTTTTTAAAGATTTTATTTATTTATTTATTTTTAGAGAGGGAAGGGAGAGGGGCAGAGAGAGAGAGAGAGAGAGAAACATCAATGTGTGGTTGCTGGGGGACATGGCCTGCAACCTAGGCATGTGCCCTGACTGGGAATCGAACCTGCGATGCCTGGTTCGCAGCCCGTGCTCAATCCACTAAGCTACACCAGCCAGGGCACAACTTTATTCTTTTGCATGTGGATTTCTGGTTGTCCAAGAACCATTTGTTGGGGGGATTATTCTTTTCTCATCAAATGATTTTGGCACTCTTGTTGAAAATCAACTGATCATAGACTTTTTTTTTCATAGTTTATTTCTGGGCTTGCAATTTTAATTTTATTGCTCTGTATGGCTAGTCCAGTACCACATGGTATAGATTGTTGTAGCTTTTTTTATTGTTGTTCAAGTACGGTTGTCTCCAGTACCCCCCTCCACTACCCCCTTACCCCAGCCATCTCTACATCCCACCCTAAATCCTACCCTGCTTTGGTTTTGTCCATGTGTCCTTTATACATGTTCCTTGAGAATCCTTCCAAATCCCCCAATATCCCCTCCCACCTCCCCTCTGGTTATTGTCAGTTTGTTCTTTATTTCAATGTCTCTGGTTATATTTTGCTTGCTTCTTTGTTTTGTTGATTAGGTTCCACTTACAGGTGAGATCATATGATATTTGGCTTTCACTGTCTGGCTTATTTCACTTAGCATGTTGCTCTCCAATTCCATCCAAGCTGTTAGGAACTCCTTTTTTTTTTTTGCTGCACAGAATTCCATTGTGTAAATGTACCACTGTTTTTTGATCCATTCATTTACTGATGGGCACTTAGGTTGCTTCCAGCACTTGGCTATTGTAAATTGTGCTGGTATGAACATGGGCATGCATAGGTTCTTTTGAATTGGTGTTTCAGGATTCTTAGTGTATAGTTCCAGCCAAAGAATTGCTGGGTCAAAAGGCAGTTCCATTTTTAGTTTTCTGAGGAAATTCCATACTGTTTTCCACAGTGGCTGTATCAGACGGCATTCCCACCAACAGTTTACTAGGGTTCCCTTTTCTCCACAACCTCACCAGCACTTGTTGTTTCTTGATTTGTTTATGATGACCATTCTGACTGGTGTGAAGTGGTATCTCACTGTGGTTTTAATTTGCATCTCTCTGATGGCTAGTGATGCTGAGCATCCTTTCATATGACTCTGGGCACTCTGGATGTCCTCCTTGGAGAAGTACCTATTCAAATCCTTTGCCCATTTTTTAATTGAATTGTTTATCTTTCTGGTGTTGAGTTGTTATTAGTTCTTTTTTATTTTTATTTTACTTTTTAAGTATATTTTATTGATTATGCTACTATAGTTGTCTCATTTTTTCTCCCTTTTATTCCTCTCTTCCTAGAACTCCCATTCCTTCCAACATCCCCCCTTTTAGTTCATGTACATATAAATTCTTTGGCTTATGCATTTCCTATACTATTCTATTCCCCTGTTTATTTTTGTACCTATGAACTATGCATCTTATTCCCTGTACTATTTCCCCAGTTCTTCCACATCCCCCTCCCCACTGATAACCCTCCATGTGACCTCCAATTCTGTAATTCTGTTCCTGTTCTGATTGTTTGCTTAGTTTGTTTTGTGTGTGTGTGTGTGTTTTAGGTTCACTTATTGATAATTGTGAACTTGTCATTTTACTCTTTATAGTTTTGCTCTTTTTCTTAGATAAGTCCTTTTAACATTTCATATAATACTGGCTTGGTGATGATGAACTCCTTTAACTTTATCTTATTTGGGAAGCACTTTATCTGCCCTTCCATTCCAAATGAAAGCTTTGCTGGATAGAGTCATCTTGGATGTAGGTCCTTGCCTTTCATGACTTTGAATACTTCTTTCCAGCCCTTTTTGGCCAATAAGGATTCTTTTGAGAAATCAGCTGATAGTCTTATGGGAACTCCTTTGTGGATAACTATCTCCTTTCCTCTTGCTGCTTTTAAGATTATTTCCTTATCTTTAATCTTGGGTAACTTAATGATGATGTGTCTTGGCATGGTCCTCTTTGTGTCCAACTTGTTTGGGACTCTCTAAGCTTCCTGGACTTGTATGTCTATTTCTTTTGCCAGATTGGGTAAGTTCTCTTTCATTATTTTTTCAAATAAGTATTTAATTTTTTGCCCTTCCTCTTCTCCTTCTGGCACCCCTATGGTTCAGATGTTGAAACCTTTAAAGTTGTCCCACAGGTTCCTAAACCTCTCCTCATTTTTTCAAATCCTTGTTTCTTCATTCTCTTCCAGTTAGGAAACAATGAAATTCCATACTCAAATAAGCAAATGCAGAAGGAAGGCAAAATGGAGTAAGACATGGGGAGAGTAACCCATGAGATTTGGGAAAAAAGTGAAAAAAAAAGGAATTCTGTTGAAGAAGAACAGCAATAACCATAATATTCATGCCAAACAAGCCACAATTTATAAAGGTGGTAAGAAAATAAAAATATCATATGAAAGGAAAAAAAGTGAGGTGACTAGAGGAAGAAAGAATTATTTGGGGAGGATAGATAGAAGAGAAATAGTAAGAGTAAGGAATGGGAACAAAGAATCACATGGGGGAATATAAAGTTACAGTAAAAATAAGAAAGGGCAGGAAGAAGTCAAAATAATAAGACAGGGGAAGGATACAATGTGAGATTTGAAGTAAAAATAACATAAAAATCATATAAAAATCTAAATATAGAGAATAAAAGATAGTCCTGGCTGGTGAGGCTCAGTGGATTGAGTGCCAGCCTGTGAACCAAAGGACCACTGGTTCGTTTCCCAGTCAGGGCACATGCCTGGGTTGTGGGCCAGGTCCCCAGTAGGGGGTCCATGAGAGGTAACCACATATTGATGTTTCTCTCCCTCTTGTTCTCCTTCCCTTCCTCTCTCTAAAAATAAGTAAATAAAATCTTTAAAAATAATATACATAAAATAGTGAATTCGTTGGATTACAATGGAAACAAAAGAAGAAATATTAAAAGGCTGTGCAAAAGAAAGAAAAAATAATGCAAATTCTGAAGAAAAATGAGGTTAGAGTCATCTCAGAAGAATTTGGTTGTTTGCCTTTTGTCTTCTCTTTCTGGATCCTTCCTTGGCTTTTTATCAGCTCAAGGTCCTGGTGTGGGTCATCCAAATTCTGGCAGCACCACCTGTATCACCTTCACCTGCCTCTAGAGGGGGGCTTCTGTTGCAATCAGGAGGGTGGGACCCCTGAATCACCACTGGGAGGCAGTGTTCAGTCTTCTGGGAAAATTGTGGATGTCTTCCCCCTGCCCCTGCATCACCTATTTTGGTCTAACTCAGCTTATTTCCAATAGTGTATAGTTTCTGATTAACTAACTGTCTGTTTCAAGGGAGGAGCCGATCTCTGTAAGAGGGTCACTTCTTTTTTGCTTGGTGCTGATGGCAGCTCTGTGTGTGAGCTGAGGCTGGGTAGGGCCCTGATTCCTCCTTGCTGCACTGATTTCTGATCTTCCTGCTTTGTTTGCCTCAGTGGAATAGGGCCCTAGGACCCAGTGTATTTTGTCTCCCTGTGACATGTTCAAAATGGGCCCTTTAGGCATGTCTCTTTCTGTATTTCTCTTGTGGATATGAACCTGCCAGGGGGATCTTAATCTTGTCCTGCTTGTTTTGTGATCCTGCACCAGGTGGTGTGGCTGGGTGTGTCTTCCTCTTCCTATAGGGCTATATTTCTTCTGGGGAGGGGGCTCTGTCTGGCTGTAAATAATCTTAGGTGCTCAACTCCTACCCATTCATTTCCTAGCCCACTACACTCACAGCAGACACCATCCCAAATTCTCTACTCTGTGCAGCCTTCAACCTGCCAACTACACTGGGCTGGGCCCTAGAAATCCACTTGTGGTGCACCTTTCTGATCTCTCTGCCCAGTTGCACTCAGTGGGAGCAATCTGTGCCCTCAATCCTTTCCCCTTGCTGGAAGGGCAGCTGCACACATAGTACCTGCCCAGCAGGCCTCAGCTCTCCCTTTAATAAGTCTCTTTAGGCACTCTCACTGAAACACTGAGTCATTGTCTGGCTTCTGTACACACCACCTCTCCAAAAAGCCAAAAATCTCTCACAGTAACGGATGGCTGCTGCCTGCCTCATCTGCCCGACCCAGGTACAGATAGAATCCGTCCCCTCCGCCTGCTAGCACTCTCCTTGTTGGCATTTGACACTGTAGCTATGGGTGTGCTGCTCACTGTGTGTGTGTGTAGCCTGGATATCCACGACTTTGTGTATCCAAGTCACTCCCAGCCTGGGTATGGGGGCTCTCTACCTTGCAAGGGGAGGGAGCCACAAAACTGTGACCTCTTACTAGGCTCTCCATGGCTGCAGGTGCAATGCTTTGGGTATTTCCCCTTCAACCTGTAAAATCTCCTTATCACCCATTATGAAGTGTCTCCTGTACTCTTTGGCTTCTAAACTTCATATCAGGTAAGATTCCATTAAATGTTCAGTTTAGTTTTCAGAAGGTCAGCCAGGTATCTGAGTTGGGGGCAAGAGCAAATGGACTCAGCTTCCATCTACTTGGCCACCATCTTCTCTCTAGGAATATTTCACAGATTATTATTTTCTTTTAAATTTTTCCAACTGTGACAGGATAGTAGGAAGCTAGGAAATTTCCTGGACAAGTGGAATGGGGAAATTGAGACAAGAAAATTAAACAAGGCCAAACAGTCTGAGAAACTTACAGCCAGCTGGTGAATCTTAAGACCTTATCACCCCTAATGAAAGACACTTGAAAGCAAATGGTTCATACCTCTCCTCCTTAACCAGAGAATGCATAGCTTAAACCACCCATGTCTGGGAAAATAGAGAACAGAGACCCAGTTAATGCCATTTGTGTCAGCTAAACCCAAGGACAGATGGAGTCAAGGGAATGAGTAACAAAAAATCCCACTAAATGCCAAGCAGACCCAAGATAAAAGTAAAACTATCCCAGACCAAACCCCTCTATGTGCTTATTTTGATGAATCAGCATATTAAAAATGCACCTGGAAAGCTAATGAATATTCAGCTGAAACCCTTCCCTAAGATTCTCACCCACAGAAAAATGATTAAAAGCCCTCAGGAAAAATACTCAGTATGGTGGCTCTAGAGCTCACCCATTCTCCTTCCTGGTCATGAACTTTTTACTTCCTCCTAAATTTTAAGGATCCCCAGGAGACTTGCAGCCAGGGGAGCAGTGGGCAGTGGCAGGTCAACCAGGGCTTCTCTCAGATCCTGTTTCTAAGCCTCCCTTTTCTCTGACTTACCAGTGAGCTAAAAGCAGCCCCACTGTAGGGAAAGTGGAGTCAGTCAGGCTCCTTCACCTGGATGTCAAGGCAACCAAGGGAAGCAGTATTCCTATAACCTGGAGAGTGGGCCTGATAGGAGAATTCCCATAACCTTGAAAATGGGCCTGCTGTGCAGAATCACGCTTTATTATACGATATCTTGGCATCTCGCCGGTGCTGTGCGCATTTAGTATATAAGGGAGTTGGGACTCCCTGCCAGTGTGACACGCGGCTTGCAGCACGCATGGATCGCCCTACCTTTGAATAAAGGCATGACAGGCATTCCCACCGCTCCACAAATTTTTTTCTGTCTGCCCGAAACCTGTGTGAACCTGCCTGGCCTTGAAAAACTGCAAGACATCCACCTAAGCTCTCTCCCGTTTGAAGTCAGTCCTTTGTTTCACTGTACCCAGCCTTAATAAATGTACTCTCAAAATCATATGGACTCACATTGTGAAATCTTCCCTACATGAAGTCAAGAACCCACACAGTACAGGTTGGCCTGAGGCAGACCTAATTCTGGCTGGTCCCTGTCTGGTAACACAACCACTTAAAAATGCAATAATAGGTAGTGGGCTAAATTTGATCCATTCTTCATAGTTTGCTGACCTCGGCTCTAAGATTTTAAAGGTATATTCTCATATCATTTGTAAATATAGATAGTTTTACTTCTTGTCCAGTTCTTGTGCCACTGATGTATTTCTCTTGCATAATTTCATTGACTAAACCCTATAGTATTAAGTTTAGTGGTAGGTGGAAGTAGATAGAAGACACTGTTGCCTGTTGTTCATCTTAGTGGAAACATTTGTAGTGATTTCCAACTAAGATTCTGGTTTTAGGACTGAAGTATATATAATTTATTACAATAATATAAACATTGAGTCCTACTTTATTGAGTGTTCTTTAAAATCAGGTATTGTATTGTATTTAAAGCTTTTCAGGATTTATTATGATAGTCATATATATTAATACATACCATATTAATAGGTTAAGAATTTTACTATTATTATTTACAATATATATTATTAATAGTGAAACAACCTTGTATTCTTGGAATAAATCCTACATGGTTACAATGTATTATTTTTTTTTATGTGATTGGATGCTGGTAATGTCTTATTTAGACTTTTGTATGGATATCCAAAGGAGATATTGGTCTATGTTTTCTATTTTTGTACTATCTTTATCAGGTTTAGTTATTAATGTTATACAGTCCTTGCTAAGTAAAAATAATTAGGATATTTTCTTTCATTCAGTGCACTGGGGTATTTTATAAAGCATTGAGACTCTGTGGTCTTTGAAGTGTGGTGGAATCCCCTGTGAAACCACCTGGGGTTGGTAAGGTTTTGTGGGTAGTTTCTTAATAATTGCCTCTATTTCTTCCATGAAAATTAGTACCTTTAATTTTTCTATCGCTAATGGAGTTATTTTTGCTAATTTTTACTTTCCTAGGGGGTTGTCCCTATTATGTAGATTTTGAAATTTGTTTGCATAGAAGTCTGCAGTTTTTTATTATTGTCTTAAATTTTTCCTGAATTGTTATTTCCCATTATTTATTTTGTATATATTTTTTTATCTATTTTGTTTTGATCAATTTAGCTAGTTGTTTGTCTGTATTGTTCATCTTTAAAAAAAGAGGATTTTGACTCATAAACTAAGTCTATTATTTTTCTATTTTCAATTTCATTAATTTCTACTTTTATCTCTATTAGTTCATGTCTTGTGTTTTCTTTCAATTACTTTGTTGTGCTTTCCCTAGTTTTTTTGTGGAGTCCTTCACTAAGATCTTTTTGGATATTTTTTAAAAAAATTGTAATAAAGCCCTGGCTGGTGTAGCTCAGTGGATTGAGCGCGGGCTGCGAACCAGCCATCGCAAATTTAATTCCCAGTCAGGGCACATGCCTAGGTTGCAGGCCATGTCTCCCAGCAACTGCACATTGATGTTTCTCTCTCTCTCTCCCTCCCTTCCCTCTCTAAAAATAAATAAAATCTTTAAAAAAATGTAATAAAAACAACACAAAACTCACCATCTTCACTATGTTTTTAAAAGATTTTATTTATTTATTTTTAGACAAAGGGGAAGAGAGGGAGAAAGAGATGAAGAGAAAAATCAATGTGTGGTTGCCTCTCTCATGCCTCCTACTGGAAACCTGGGCCACAACCCAGGCATATTCACTGAACTGGGATTCGAACCGACAACCCTCAGTTCACAGGCGGGCACTCAATTCACTGAGCCACACCAGCCAGGATCATCTTAACCATTTTTGAGTGTACAGTTTAGGGATAGGTATATTCACATTGCTGTGCAATTTTTCAGTTTTTTGAACTTGGTATTTTTAAAAAGATTTTATTTATTTATTTTTAGAGAGGGGAAGGGAAGGAGAAAGAGAGGGAGAGAAACATCAGTGTGTGGTTGCCCCTCACATGCCCCCAACTGGGGATCTGGCCCACAACCCAGCCATGTACCCTTACTGGGAATTGAACTGGTGACCCTTTGGTTCACAGCCTGCATTCAATCCACTGAGCCACACCAGCTAGGGCAATTTTATTTAATTATTTTAGAGAGAGAGGAAGGGAGGGAGAAAGAGGGAAACATCAATGTGTGAGAGATACTTTGATCAGTTGCCCTCAACTGGGAACCTGGCCTACAACTCAGGCATGTGCCCTGACTTGTAATTGAACCAGTGACCCTTTGGTTCTCAACCCACTGAGCCACACCAGCTGTGGCTGAACTTGGTATTTAATAAATTTGTTTTCAATCTTTCCTTTTTACTGCTAACAGTGTTTAATGCTATGACATTTCCTTTGATCATGGCTCTAAATGCATCCCATAGATTCTTATGTTTACATTATTGTTATTTGTTTTAGATATGCTACTTTCAGTTTTTCTTTTTCCTTTCAACCAAGAGTTGTTTAATTGAAAATTTAAAAAAATTCAAGGTAGAAGGCCTTTTTAAATTTTGTTAGTACTTTCTAGTGTTATTGCATTATGATAAGACGCTATTGTTTGTAATATTTGTACTTTATGGAAGTTACTGATATTTTTATTGTTGTTCAAGTACAGTGGTCTCCCTTTCCCCCCACCACTCCTCTCCACCCTAGCCATCCCCACTCCACACCCTTGATCCTACTCCTCTTTGGTTTTGTCTATGTGTCCTTTGTACATGCTCCTGAAAACCCTTCCCCCTTTTCCCCCCATTATCCCCTCCCACCTCCCCTCTGGTTACTGTCAGTTTGTTCTTAATTTCAATGTCTCTGGATATATTTTACTTGCTTGTTTGCTTTGTAGATTAGGTTCCACTTATAGGCAGTACATTTACACAATGGAATACTATGCAGCGGGAAGAAAGAAGGAGCTCCTATCCTTTGCAACATCATGGATGCAACTGGAAAGCATTATGCTAAGTGAAATAAGCCAGGCAGTGAAAGACAAATATCATATGATCTCATCTTTAACTGAAACCTAATCAACAAAACAAGCAAGTGAGCAAAAAAAGGTACTGATCCCTTTTGGTGACCTAATATATTGTCAATTTTTGTGACTGTTTCATTAGTTTTTAATACATAAGATAAACATTATTAATTATATTATGTAGATCCTCTATGCTATTACTTATTTTTTGCCAACCTAATCTGTCTTGCATTGAGAGTGGTACATTAAAGTCTCCTGTCATTAGTGTTTTTTTAAATCTATGCCTCTATGCATCTCCTGTGTTTTCTGCTTCATAAAACTGATTGCTTTGTTATTTGATTCATTTTGAAGTATTTTAGAGTCAAAAGTGCCCTTCTTTTTCACATTAAGTGCTTTTTGGCTTCAATTCTACTTTGCCTAATATTAGAATCACTACCCCTGATTTCTTATTGTTTCCATTTCTCCGGTATATTTTTCCCTTCTTTTATTTTTGGCTCTTCTGAATCATTTTGTTTTTCATGGTCTCTTACATGCAACATATGATTGGGTTTTATTTTGTGAGTCAAATTGAAAATATTTTACTGGACAGATTAAGCCCATTCATCTTTGTCGATATTACTGATATACTTGCTTCAATTTAGTCATAATATCATTATATATTATGTTATATTTATGCTTCCTTGTCTACAAGATGTGCTTTGTATAATTACTTGCTTGCTTATTTATGTATTTATTTTAATATACACAGAGGTTCATTTTTTCTAGTGGTTATATTTGTACTTAAACTTTTTGAAGTAATTACAGAGTCAAAAGAAATTTCAAAAATAATATAAAGAGGCCCTTTTTACCCATCACAGCTTCCCTCAACAGTAGTATTTGCATAGCTATTGTACCTTTATAAATCACTTATGGGCACATTAGTACAGAATTTTCTAAGTTCTATTTTGTTTAAAACCTTTTTTTTCCTATTGTATAAGCTTGATATTAAAGACTAGCTTCACTGGACAAAAAAAAATCCTTGGTCCACACTGTTTTCTTGAGTTTCTTAAATTGCTGCTTTATTGTTGCCTTGCTTTGCATGTTATTTTTTGAAAGCCTGATTCAAGATTAATTCATTTGTCTTCATAAGTTATTTAATCTTTTTTACTTAGAGGCCTTGAGAATCATTTTTGTTATCTTTAATATCTAATAGATTTTTTAAGTTATGTCTTGGAGTTGATCATTTTCATTAATTTTCCCTGGAACCCAGTGGAATCTTTCAATGTGTAGACTGAGGTCTTAACTTAGAAAAGTTTTTGGATCCTAGGTTTAAAATTTTAGGTATTACCTTTGTTCCATTGTTTTGTTTTTCTTCCCCAGTACTTCCAGTTATGCAATTGCCATTCCTTCTTTGCTTCTCTTTTAATTCACCAATAGCTGTCTGATCCTTTTACTTCTTTATTTCATTTATTTTCTCAGCTATTTTTCTGCATTTTCAATGCACATTATTAAATTTTCTTTTTAAAACAATATTCAATAGGTGTTTTATTTTATTATTTAAAAATATATTTTATTCATTATGTCGTTACAGCTGTCCCATTTTCTTCTTCCTTTTATTCCCCTCCACCCTGCACCCCACCACAAGCATTCCCCGCCCTTAGTTCAATGGGTTGTGCATAAAAGTTCTTTGGCTTCTCCATTTCTCATACCCCCCCCTGTCTATTTTGTACCTACCATTTATGCTTCTTATTCCCTGTACCTTTCCCTTCATCCCTCTCCCTCCTCACTGAAAACCCTACATGTGATCTCCATTTCTGTGATTCTGTTCCTGTTCTAGTTGTTTGTTTAGTTTTTGCTTCTTTTTTTAGGTTCAGTTGTTGATAGTTGTGAGTTTGCTGTCATTTTACTCTTCATAGTTTTTTAGCTATTTCTTAGAAAAGATCCTTTAACATTTCATATAATACTGGCTTGGTGATGATGAAGTCCTTTAACTTTATCTTATTTGGGAAGCACTTTATCTGCCCTTCCATTCTAAATGATAGCTTTGCTGAAGAGAGCAATCTTGGATGTAGGTCCTTGCCTTTCATGACTTTGAATACTTCTTTCCAGCCCCTTTTGGCCTATAAGGATTCTTTTGAGAAATCAGCTGATAGTCTTATGGGAACTCCTTTGTGGGTAACTATCTCCTTTCCTCTTGCTGCTTTTAAGATTCTCTCCTTATCTTTAATCTTAGGTAACTTAATGATGATGTGTCTTGGTGTTTTCCTCCTTGGGTCCAACTTGTTTGGAACTCTTTGAGCTCCCTGGACTTCCTGGAAGTCTATTTCCTTTTCCAGATTGGGGAAGTTCTCCTTCATTATTTGTTCAGATAAGCTTTCAATATCTTGCCCTTCCTTTTCTTCTTCTGGCACCTCCATGGTTCAGATGTTGGAACACTTAATGTTGTTCCATAGGTTTCCAAGCCTCTCCTCATTTTTTTTTTTTAATTCTTATTTCTTCATTCTGTTCTGGTCAGATGCTTATTTCTTCCTTTTGTTCCTTCTCATTGATTTGAGTCCCAGTTTCCTTCCCTTCAATGTTGGTTTAATGTATATTTTCCTTTATTTCACTTTGTGTAGCCTTCATTTCTTCCTTCATTTTGTGACTGATCTCAACCAATTCTGTGAGTATCCTGATTACCAGTGTTTTCAACTCTGCATCAAATAGGTTGTCTATCTCCTTATTGCTTAGTTCTTTTTCTGGAGTTTTGATCTGGTCTTTTATTTGGGCCATCTTTCTTTGTCTTGGTGCACCTGTTATGTGGCAAGGGGTGGAGCCTTAGGTATTTGCCAGGGTGGGCATTGTGGTGCTGTCAGTGGGGGAGGGGTCAGAGAGGGAACAATATCACTTGCAATGCTATTGTCCCACTTTCTGTCACTTCCCTCACTCCCACAAGCAGATTGTGCCCTTCCTGGTGTTGATTCCCAGGTGGGTGGGTTTGTGTACATTTTAGCATCCTGTGGGCCTCTCCAATGAACTCTTCTGCGAGGCTGGGAGTTTCTCCTGTCACTCCAACACAGACAGATTTTTTACAGTCAGAGGTTTTGAATCTTTTGTTTCCCATGCTGAAACTCAGGGTTTCATGGTCTCTCTTACTCCCCGCATTGTTCCTCTCAGCTTATTTGTGCATGAATGTGGGGCCATCTTCTGGGTCTGCCACCTTGCCTTTCTGCACATCCTCTCCACCCCGGGTGCCCATCTCTGCCCCTCCTATTACTCTGAATGGATGTTTCTTTAACTCTTTGGTTGTTAGACTCCATGCAAATAATTTTCTGGCAGTTCTGGTTGTTTATTGTCTTTAAATTGGTTGTTATCCCTTTGGTTATGTGAAGAAGTGAAGCGTTTCTGCCTATGCCTCCATCTTGACTGGAAGCTCAAATTTTCTTGAGTCTATTTCCCCCTTCAAAACCTTTTATTTTCACTTATGAAATAATTTTGTTCTTTCTTTCATTTATTTTCTCAGTTCAATTTTTTTCTCTGTATTGTCTTGATACTTTGAAAGTGTGAATCAAGGTGACTTTTTTATACTCTCAAATATTTATTTGCATATATTTAATTGAGGTTGGAATGTTGTCTTGCAATTTTTAAAAAAGATTTTATTTATTTATTTTTAGGCAGAGGGGAAGAGAGGGAGAAAGAGAGGGAGAGAAACATCAATGTGTGGTTGCCTTCCATGCACTGCCCACTGGGGGCCCAGCCTGCAACCCAGGCATGTGCCCCAACTGGGAATTGACCCCATGGTTCTCAGGCCAGTGCTCAGTCCACTGAACCACACCATCCAGGGCAGTCTTGCACTTTTTTTTAATGCTTTATAGTTGTTTTCTAAAATGGAATGTTTTATTAATTGAGGCGTGGCAAATCTTATTTTCTGATTTTTTTAAAGATTTTATTTATTTATTTTTAGAGAGGGAAGGGAGGGAGAAAAAGAGAGAGAGAGAGAAACATCAATGTATGGTTGCTGGGGAACATGGCCTGCAACCTAGACATGTGCCCTGACTGGGAATTGAACCTGCGATGGCTGGTTCGCAGCCCACGCTCAATCCACTGAGCTACACCAGCCAGGGCTTATTTTCTGATTTTTTGATGATACTCTGCAGATATTTACTGAGGAGTTTTCTATTCTTTGGGCAGATTTGTGATGGTTTATAATACTTGTAGTTTAAAATCACAGCATCTTCTGCCAGTGTATCAAAGTGCAGAGTCTTTATTCTTTTTTGGGGGGGTGGGGTGAAGGGACAAGTTATGTTTCTCTGATTCTTTACGATTCTTTTTTCTTTTCTTTTTTTAAAGTATATATTTTTATTATGTTATTACAGTTTTCCCAATTTCTACCCCTTTATCCTCTGTCCTCCCTGTATGCCCCAACCCTCCAGCATCCTCCCCCTCTTACTTCATGTCCATGGATTGTACATATACGTTTTTGAGTTCTCTGTTTCCTATACCATTTTTGACCTCCCCCATCTATTTTATGCCTACCAATTATGCTTCTTCTTCCTTGTACCGTTTCCCTGCTATTCTTCCCCTCCCCCTCCCCACTGAAAACCCTTCATGTGATGTCGATTTCTCTGATTCTGTTCCTGTTCTAGTTGTTTGCTTAGTTTTTGTTTTCATTATTTTTCTTTTAGGTTCATTTATTGATAGTTGTCAATTTGTTGACATTTTACTCTTCATGGTTTTGACATTCTTTTTCATAGATGAGTCTGTTTAATATTTCGTATAATAATGGCATGGTGATGATGAACTCCTTTAACTCGACCTTCTCGGAGAAGCACTTTATCTGCCCTTCCATTCCAAATGAAAGTTTTGCTGGACAGAGTAATCTTGGATGTAGGGCCTTGCCTTTTGCAACTTCAAATACTTCTTTCCAGCCCCTTCCTGCCTGCAAGGTTTCTTTTGAGAAATCAGCTGATAGCGTTATGGGCACTCCTTTGTAGGTAGCTCTCTCCTTTCCTCTTACTGCTTTTAAGATTCTCTCTTTATCTTGGGTAACTTAATGATAATATGCCTTGGTGTGTTCTTCTTTGGGTCCAACTTCTTTGGGATTCTCTAGGCTTCCTGAACTTCCTGGAAGTTTATTTCCCTTGCCAGATTGGGGAAGTTTTCCTTCATTATTTGTCCAAATAAGCTTTTAATTTCGTGCTGTTGTTTTTCTCCTTCTGGCACCACTATAATTCGGATATTGGAACGTTTCAGGTTGTACCAGAGGTTTGCCAGTCTCTTTTCACTTTTTTGAATTCTTGTTTCTTCATTTTGTTCCACTTGGATGTTTATTTCTTCCTTTTGTTCCAAGTTGTTTTGAATCCTGGTTTCCTTCCTGTCACTGTTCATTCCCTGAATGTTTTGCCTTATTTCATTTTGGGTATCTTTCATTTGCTTTTTCATATTTTGACCAAGCTCAATCAGTTCTGTGAGCATTTTGATTACTAGGGCTTTAAATTCTTCATCAGATAAGTTGGCTATCGCCTTATTGCTTAGCTGTCTTTCTGAAGCTTTGCTCTGTTCTTTGCCTCAGCACACTGGTCTGGTTTTTCTGATTGACTGTATCTTTAATTCCTTAGTTGTTGGAGCTTCATGCAGTTTGATTTTCTGGCACTTCTGGTGGTTTATTGATTTTAGATTGATTGTTATACTCTTTTGTGTTGTGCGAGGAAGTGAAGGGTTTCTACGTACACCTCCATCTTGGCCAGAACCAATGATTCTTTTTTTCTTGTAGGACCTTAAATGTTCTCCTTTTGCTTAATTTTCCCTTCAATACCCAATAACCTAAAGTTGTTTCTCACTTCTTTTTGATCTTTTTTTTTTCCTAGAAGCCATTTGAAGATTAGTACCTCAAATTATACACACTTTTATGTTATCTCCCTGTATTCTTTGCTGTCATCTACAAGGGCATTTAAAATATTTTATTTTACTTTATTATCTCTTAAGTTTTTTTTATTCTTGTTAAGTTACAGTTGTCCCATTTTTTTCCCTGCTGATCTACCCTGCCCTGCTCCCATAGTCAATCCCCACCATTGTCCATGTCCATGAGTCCTCTATTCATGTTCTTTGACTTGTCCCTTCCCCTCCTTTCCCACATTATCCCACTTTGCCCTCCTTTCTGATCACTGTCAGTTTGTTCTTTATTTCCATGTCTCTGGTTCTATTTTTCTCATTTGTTTATTATGTTGATCAGGTTCCACTTAGAGATGAGATCATATGGTATTTGTCTTTCCCTGCCTGGCTTATTTCACTTAGCATAATGCCCTCCAGTTCAATCCATGCTGTCACAAATGGTAGGAGTTCCTTCTTTCTTTCTGCTGCATAGTAGTTCATTGTGCTAATGTGTCACAGTTTTTGGATTCAGTCATTTACTGATGGGCACTTAGGCTGTTTCTAGCATTTGGCTATTGTAAATTGTGCTGTTTTGAACACTGGGGCACATAGGTTCTTTTGAATTGCTGTTTCAGGATTCTTAGTGGAATTACTGGGTGAAAATGCAGTTCCATCTTTAGTTTTTTAAGGAAATTCCATACTGTTTTCCACAGTGGCTGCACCAGTCTGCATTCCCACCAACAGTGTACTAGGGTTCCATTTTCTTTACAACCTCACCAGGACTTGTTGTTTGTTGGTTTATTAATGATGGCCATTCTGACCCGTGTGAATAATTTGCATCTTTCTGAAGGCTAATGCTGTTGAGCATCCTTTCATATGTCTTTGGGTCCTCTATATGTCTTTGTAGAATTGCCTGTTCAAATCCTTTGCCCATTTTTTTCATTGGATTGTTTGTCTTCCTGGTGTGGAGCTATATGAGATCTTTATATATTTTAGAGGTCAAACCCTTGTCTGAGGTATCATTGGCAAATATATTTTTCCATACAGTTGGTCCCTTTTTCATATTGCTGATGTTTTCTTTAGCTGTGCAGAGGCTTTTCAGTTTGATGTGGTTCCATTTGTTTATTCTTTCCTTTATATCCCTTTCTCTAGGGGATATATCAGTGAAAACATTGGTGCATGAAAGATCTGAAATTTTCTTGCCTGTGTTCTCCTCTAGAACTTTTATGGTGTCATTACTTATATTTAAGTCTTTTATCCATCTTGAGTTTATTTTTGTATGTGGTGTAAGTTGGTGATCGAGTTTCATTTTCTTACATGTACCTGTCCAGGTCTCCCAATATCATTAGTTTTCTTCAGCTTTTTTTGTGTACATTTAGCTTATTTTGATTTCATGTTATATTGTGCATCACTCTACCTGTTCCAATGATCAGCGTATATATACTCTATTGAGAGTTAGTGTATATAATATAGAGATTCTAGAAATCACATGTCAATAAAGCCATTTCTGATGTATGATCTAATATGAAAAGATATAAACATATTACTTAATAAGAAAGGTATGTATATGAGTTCATAGAATCTGATGCCTTACCTAAAATCTGCTCCAGGGTGCAATGTAGTCTTTCACTGTGAAAATCTGGAAAAAATTTATCTATGACCTACACAGCAGGGAAGGCCTAAAGGAGAAGATGGAGTCTAGTGCAGCCATGGAAGTCAGCAATTCTGAACTTGTAAAATATAAACATTTCCCCAGTTAGAAGAGACAACAGCCCTCAGGTCCTCACATTCTCTGTCCTGAACTGATAAACTCCATCCTTTGTGCTCTCCAGTTCCTGACCTATTTCTAAATATCTTAGTTGCATACCCCTCAACTCATCTCTTGTTTTCTACACCCTGATGCCCCCCTGTTCACATCTGTTACTTGGTACTAAAACTCAAGCACTGACCTCTACCTTCCTTCTTCCCACAATTAATTTCTCTGTGCCTTGAGTTCATCTTCTATAAAAAGAAAATAATAATAATATGAATTTGGCTGTGGACCATAGTGACTTTGAGTATCATCATATTTTCTGGAATTGAAACAAAAACCTTCTTAAACTTTCAATAACAACAAAAATACAATCCTCAAAACAAAATAATAGAGAATACTTAATAGCATTAAATTTGGCATTTAACCTATCAACTCACCTAATTAACAGGAACTATAAGTTTCCAACATTAAATCATAGGTCAGGGTCTTGATTTAGAATGAACTGAAAAAACAGTTCAGTGGTCTCATAAGCTCTAAGTGATGCTGTGGATGATCCAAATCATCATATTGGCTTTTCCACTTACTTACTTGTTCCAATGGTCAAATACATGGGTGGGCAGAAGTAGGTTTACAGTTGTGAGTATGTGAGAGTTTATTCTTGTATTATGATTCATTTATTAATTATTGTAGTATTTATTTGTATTATTCATCTTAGTGTTGTTATTGTTTTGTATCCTTACTTATGATTTCTATTTTAAGTAACAATGGCTGGTAATTTAAGTTACTTTTGCACACCCCTATATCTGCCTTTCATTGAACCACAGTTTTCCTATCTGTGCTGTAAGGAAAGAATACATTTTCCTGACACATAGGCCAGGGCTGATGTTCACCAGTGTGACTTTATGTAATGTCCCCATGAGTCCTCTGGAGGGAAGCAGAGGGAAGGACTGTCAAGAGCTGTGGCTACATAAACCAACTGGAAAGATATATTGTAGTAAATTTTGTTAATATAGGCATAAAATCCTTCAAATCAAATAAAATCTGCCATTTGTCCCCCAGTGACAAGACATCTGGACTAAATCATTAAAGTCATTGTGCAGATCTATTTTGCTCTACTGGTGAAGACTCAATCTTTCTGTTTTCTAGGAAACTATTTGATCTTGAATCCATTTATTTCTCTGAAATATTTTTCCATAGTCTGGGCTCTGGGGATATTTTCAGCAGGAAGAGACTTGCCCAAGAAATATTCACAAAAGCCAAACAATACTTAGACTCATGGGGAAAAAAGTTATTTGGTGTCTCTCTTAGAAGACTTTATAGGCTATTTATTCTGGACTATTCTTTCTTCCTTTACCAGTTCTCTGACACTGTGCACCTTCCTTTTGCAAATAAATATAAGACCAGCATGTCCCCCAAACAGCAAGAAACACTTGGGAAAAGTTTTTTTTAAGTGAATTTCTTGCATTTATAATAAGAATATTTTCCTCTCATATTCTGTCCTCCTCTAACACCACTTTTCTTATTCTCTCTTACATTTCACTCCAAAATTAGCTCATTGTCTGTGCTTTAAGAATACTTTATCTCAATGTAACACCTTCCTCTTCAGTGGTGCTGCTCAGATGATATCAGGAAGTATCAACTCACAAATGTTTTATATATTTGTTCCACATTAGTAACAAGTAATACCTAAGTAACTAAAAGCAATAATAACTAATAATAGCAATGGAGACTGTCCTAGTGTCAAAAGAAGAGACAGCATCAGAAATTATCAACTCACCTGAAAATTCTGGGTTTGCTTCCAGCAAAACTGCCAGACACAGGCACTAACAGACAATGCAAAAGGACAGGAGTGGGACTGGGTGGAGGGGGGAAAGTGGGAAAATGGAGGACATCTGTAATAGTGCCAAAAATTAGAAAAAAGAAAATGTGAGACCTGCAGTCAAGATGGAGGCATAGGTAGACATGCTTTGCCTCCTTGTGCAACCATAGAATTACAACTAGATCTAAAAACAAATAATACCCAGAACTGTCAAAAAATTGAACTTTATGGAAGTCTGATGACCAAGGATTTAAAGAAGCCACATTCATCCACGCAGGTAGGATGGGCAGAGACCCAGAGATGAGGCAGAGAAGCAAGAAGATGTGAGGTGACACAGAGAGGTGGCAGTGGCAGTATCAGTGGAACAGGCATGGGTGGCCCCACATTCATGTGTGGTGGATGAAAATTGGGAGAGATACCTTGGGAGTGAGTGATCCCAGCCCCAGGCAAGATGTCACAGCCTAGGGTTCCAGCACCAGGAAGATAAATACTCACAACTTCTGGCTGTAAAAACCAGTGGGGACTGGACCAGGGGAAGAAGCTGCTGGATTTTCAGGAAACTTCTCTTAAAGGGCCCACATGGACTTGAAATGTATGCAAATGCACACACTCTGGGATTCAACACTAGGGCAACAGCTGGAAGTGTGCCAGTTGCATACAGGGAGTGGGTGAAGTGACTGAAAATGGGGAGAGTGCTGAGCAAACACCTAAAAGCCAGGTAGAGGCACAGTCCCCTCTCTGAGCCCTCCTCCCATGCAGAGCCACAAAACTGGGGATTGCCCCACCCTGATACCTAAGATTCTGCCCCACACAATTTACAGGTGCCTTTTACAGGCAGTCAAAGCAGCTTTATCTAATACACAGAAACAAACACAGGGAGGGTGCCAAATTGAGGCAACAAAGAAATATGGACCAAATGAATGAACAGAATGAAACCACAGAACAAAGAACTAAATGAAATGGAGATAGCCAACCTATCAGATGCAGAATTTAAAACACTGGTGATTGAGATGTTCAAAGAACTCATTGAGTATGGCAACAATAAAATAGAAGAATTGAAGGTTACACTAAGTGAAATAAAGAACAATCTACAGGGAGCCAACAGTGAAGGGAAGGAAGCTGGGATTCAAATCAACAATTTGGAACATAAGGAAGAAATAAACATTCAACCAGAACATAAAGAAGAAACAAGAACTCAAAAAAATGTGATTAGTATAAGAAGACTCTGGGTCATCTCCAAATGTGCCAAGTCCAAATCATAGGGATGCCACAAGGAGAAGAGGAAGAGCAAAAAACTGAAAACTTTTCTGAAAAATAATGAAGGGAAACTTCCCCAGTCTAGTGAAGGAATTACACACTCAGGTCTCTGAAGCTCGGAGAGTCACAAACAAATTGGACCCAAGGTGAAACATACCATGGCACATCATAATTATATTACCCAAGATTAAAGATAAGGAGATAATCTTAAAAGCAGCAAGAGAATAGGATTTACCTACAAAGGAGTTCCCATAAGACTATCAGCTGATTTCTCAAAAGAATCTTCACAGGCTAGAAGGGATTGGCAAGAAGTATTCAAAATGATTAAAAACAAGGACCTACAACCTAAATCACTCTATCCAGAAAAGCTATCATTTAGAATCAAAGGACATATAAAGAGCTTCCCAGACAAGGTAAAGCTAAAGGAGTTTGTCATCACCAAGTCATTATTACATGAAATGCTAAAGGGACTTATTTAAGAAAAATATCAGGGAAAGATGGCGGCCTTGTTAGAGGAATTGTGATCCCCTTCCCCAGTGCACGGGAAAGAATTTGGCCGATCTGAGAAGGAACAGAGCAGGAGACCACTGATATCGCAACATTTATGAAAATAGGACATCAAAAGTTATCCAGACATTGAATAAATGGATGAGTAGGGGGAAGCTGTGAACACCAGGATACCCAAAAGAGACTACACCACTGAATCTCACAGGTATTCTACCACAGAAGATCACACCATAAACACGAGGAACCAGAACAGATCAAGTTAAGAAACAGAGGTTAAAAAGAAGAGTCTCAGGAACAATGAGAAGACAAAGAAACAATCCACAAATGAAGGGAAAGGAGGAAGCCTCAGAAGGAATGCTAAATGAAATAGAGGCAACTCAACTATCAGATACTGAGTTCAAGACAATGATTATAAGGAAGTTCAATGAACTCACAATGAGCTTCCAGAAACTAGAGGGAAGCTACACTGAGCTCACTGCAAACTATATCAATATGAAAAAGGAAATAGAAACTATCAACAAAGGCCAAGAGGAAAAGAAGAATACAATTTCTGAACTGAAGAACACAGTAGAAGGAATGAAAAGCAGGATTGATGAAGCAGAAGATCAGATCAGCGAATTGGAGGACAAGGTAGAAAACAACTTCCAGAAAGAACAAGAAAAAGAAAAGAGGCTCACAAAAAATGAAGAGGGATTAAGAGAAATGCAAGACAAGCCCTGGCTGGTGTAGCTCAGTGGATTGAGCGCAGGCTGAGAACCAGGCATCACAGGTTCGATTCCCAGTTAGGGCACATGCCTAGGTTGCAGGCCATGTCCCCCAGCAAACGCACACTGCTGTTTCTCTCCCTCCCTCTCTCTCTCTCTCTCTCTCTCTCTCTCTCTCTCTCTCTCTCTCTCTCTCCCTCCCTCCCTCCTTCCCTCTCTAAAAAATAAATAAACAAAATCTTAAAAAAAAGAGAAATGCAAGATAATATGAAATGTAATAATATCCGTATAATAGGGATACCAGAAGGAGAAGAAGATGAGCAAGGGATAGAAAACATACTTGAAAAAGTAGTGATGAAAAAATTCAAGAATTTGATGAGAAAAAAAAAGTCACACAAATGCAGGAAACACAAAGAGTCTCAATCAACAGGAACCCAAAGAGGCCCACCTCAAGACACATCATAATTAAAATGGCAAAATTTCAAGACAAAGAGAGAATCTTAAAGGTAGCAAGGGAGAAACAAGAAGTAACATACAAGGGTGCCCTAATAAGGCTAACAGCTGACTTCTCAATGGAAACACTTCAAGCGAGAAGAGAAAGGCAAGAAATATTCCAAGTAATGAGAACCAGAGGCCTGCAACCAAGGCTACTTTACCCAGCAAGGCTCTCAATCAAGATAGAAGGCCAAATAAGAAGCTTCCCAGACAAAAGAAGTCTAAAAGAATACACCTCCACCAAACCAGCTCTCCAAGAGATGCTAAAGGGTCTGATTTTAGGAAAGGAAGGAAAAGAGAGAGAAGAACACAGGTACATAAATGGCAATGAATAAGTACCTATCAATAATAACCTTAAATGTAAATGGATTAAATGCTCCAATCAAAAGACATAAAATAGCTGAATGGATAAGAAAACATGACCCACACATATGCTGCCTACAAGAGACCCACCTCAGAATAAAAGACCTGCACAGGCTGAAAGTGAGGGGCTGGAAACAAATTTTCCTAGCAAATGGACAGGAAAAGAAAGCCGGGGTAGCAATGCTCATTTCAGACAAAATAGACTTCCAAAAAAGGGCCATAAAGAGAGACCCAGAAGGTCACTTCATAATACTCAAGGGAAGAATCCATCAAGAAGATATCAATATTGTAAATATATACATACCCAACATGGGTGCACCCAAATACATAAAGAAAATCCTAGAGGACTTTAAGAAAGATACTGGCAGCAACAAAATTATAGTGGGGGATTTTAACACCCCACTCTCAAAAATGGACAGATCTCCCAAACAAAATATCAACAAAGATATCGTGGCATTGAACAATACCCTAAATGAAATGGACTTGACTGATCTATTCAGAGCCCTTCATTGCAAAGAAGCTAATTACACATTCTTTTCAAATGTACACGGAACATTTTCAAAGATAGACCACATGATAGGACACAAAACAAGTCTCAACAAGGTCAAGAAAATCGAAATCATACCAAGCATTTTCTCAAATTACAAGGGAATGAAACTAGAAACCAACCCCAAGGAAAAAAACCCAACACACTCAAAATCATGGAGATTAAATAGCATGCTATTAAACAATGAATGGGTCAAGGATGAAATTAGGGAAGAAATCAAAAGGTTTCTGGAAACAAATGAAAATGAACTCACAACAACCCAAAACTTATGGGACACAGCAAAGCCAGTATTGCGAGGGAAGTTCATAGCGATACAGACATACATAAAAAAGATAGAAATATTTCAAACAAGCAACCTAACCCTACGTCTACAAGAACTAGAGGAACAACAACAAAGACAACCCAGAGCAAGTAGAAGGAAGCAAATAACCAAGATCAGAGCAGAATTAAATGACATAGAGATTAAAAGCACAATTCTAAGGATCAATGAATCCAGGAGCTTGTTCTTCAAAAAGGAACAAAATTGAGAAGCCTTTAAGCAGACTCATCAAGAAAAAAAGAGAGAAGACCCAAATAAACACAATCAGAAATGAAAGAGGAGAGATTACAACCGATACCACAGAAATACAAAGAATTGTAAGAAATTACTATGAAGAACTGTATGCCAAGAAATTTGAAAACCTAGGTGAAATAGACAAATTTCTAGAAAAATATAATCTTCCAAAACTTAATGAAAAGGAAGTAGAAAACCTGAACAAATCAATAACAGCAAAAGAAATTGAAGCAGTAATTGAAAAACTCCCAACACACAAAAGCCCTGGACCAGATGGTTTCACAGGAGAATTCTACAAAGCATTTAAGGAAGAGCTAACCCCTGTCCTGCACAGACTATTCCAAAAAATCCAAAAAGATGGAAGACTCCCAAACTCTTTTTATGAGGCCAACATCATCCTAATTCCAAAACTGGATAAAGACGCAATGAAGAAAGAAAACTTCAGGCCAATATCTCTGATGAACATTGACACTAAAAAAAAAAAAAATACTGGCAATCTGCATCCAATGATACATTAAAAAGATCATCCACCATGACCAAGTTGGTTTCATCCCAGGGATGCAAAGATGGTTCAATATTTGCAAATCAGTAAATGTAATACATCACATAAACAAAAGCAAAGACAAAAATCACATGATCATTTCAATAGATGCAGAAAAAGCATTTGATAAGGTACAGCACCCATTTATGATAAAAACACTCAGCAAAGTGGGAATAGAGGGAACATTCCTCAACATAATAAAGGCTATATATGAGAGACCTACAGCCAGCATCATACTCAATGGGCAAAAACTAAAATCTTTTCCACTAAGAACAGGAACAAGATAAGGTTGTCCGCTTTCACCACTTTTATTCAATATAGTATTGGAAGTTTTAGCCACAACAATCAGACAAGAAAAGGAAATAAAAGGCATCCAAATCGGAAAGGAGGAAACAAAACTGTCATTGTTTGCTGATGACATGATAGTGTACGTAGAAAATCTTATAGACTCTACCAAAAAGCTGCTTGACCTAATAAACGAATTTGGCAAAACAGCGGGATACAAAGTCAATATCCAGAAATCAAAGGCATTTCTGTACATCGCCAATGAAACAGCAGAAACAGAAATCAAAGAAAAAATCCCATTTGAAATAGCAAAAAGAAAAATAAAATACCTAGGTATAAACCTAACCAAAGAGGTAAAAGACCTGTATTCAGAAAACTATATACCACTGAGGAAAGAAATCAAGGAAGACACAAACAAATGGAAACATATACCATGTTTGTGGATTAGGAGAATTAATATCATTAAAATGTCCATACTACCCAAGGCAATTTATACATTCAATGCGATACCTATTAAAGTACCAATGGCTTATTTCACAGACATAGAACAAACACTTCAAAAATTTATATGGAACCATAAATGACCCCGAATATCTACTGCAATGTTGAGAAAGAAGAGTATGGTAGGAGGGATCACAATACCTGACACTAAACTATATTACAAGGCCACGGTAATCAAAACAGCCTGGTACTGGCATAAAAACAGGCACATGGACCAATGGAACAGAACAGAGAGCCCAGAAATAAACCCAAGTCTCTACGGTCAATTGATATTTGATAAAGGAGGCAGCGACATAATATAGAGTAAAAATAGCCTCTTCAACAAATGGTGTTGGGAGAACTGGACAGCTACATGCAAAAAAATGAAACTAGAACACCAACTTACACCTTACACAAAAATAAACTCAAGATGGATAAAAGACTTAAATATAAACTGTGACACCATTAAAGTACTAGAGGAGAACATAGGGAGGAACATCTCAGATATATCATGCAAAAACTTTTTTACAGACATGTCCCCTAGAGCAAGGGACATAAAGGAAAGAATAAATAAATGGGACCTCATCAAAATAAAAAGCTTCTGCACAGCTAAAGAAAACAGTATCAAAATAAAAAGAGAATCAACTGTCTTGGAAAACATATTTGCCAATGATACCTCAGACAAGGGCTTAATCTCCAAAATATATAAAGAACTTACACGATTATACT